>JADRCD010238625.1:7076-34654 GCA_019843815.1 Montemys delectorum
TGCCCAAGTTCCCTGACTGGAGAGGTAGTTGCCCTGTGGGATTGTGGCCACCCTCACAGGACTGTCTAAAAATATTGGGTGGGCTGCCTAGCACATAAATGTAATCATGAAAATTTATTTTAGAATTGGCAGTGCCAAGAACTAAATGGGTTTAAGTAGCACACAAAGGGTGCTGTAATGAAAGGACTCACCAGAGTAGGCAAACAAAGGAAGATGCTGTCTGTGGAAGATCTAAAGATAATAGGAAAATTGACTTTTATAGTCTGCTATGTGTTACCATTTTGTGCCAGCACTCTAAACACTGTCGGTGGTTAAAACAATATTTCTACCGATAAAGCAAATGTTGACCTAAGTTCTACACAATCATTTCAGTTTTGCTTGAACTGTAATAACTGATGTAATGAGTAGTAGATTAGAAATGAAGATCAAATGCATAAGGATTGTAAACACAGGAGCAATAAAAAATGTAAAAGTTGCTTTTATTTCCTCAGATGGAGGGATGAGAGGAGAGCCATACCCCAGCTGTGCAAATACATGTCTAGGCTGAGCCCAGATATTTCTTCTTCTGTTCTAACTATCCCCAGGCCTAGGCCTGGAAACTTCTAGCCTCTATATGGGCTAATCTTCCAAGCTGACTGATTCAATCTGGCTTCTAGGCTTCTGACTGAATTGCTCTTTTTGGCTGCAAACTAACTCTGGCAATCCGTTCTATTCTTCTGACTCCTCATTCTCTGGCTTGTTCTGTCTTCACCTGCAACTTGTCTTTTGAAGCTGTCCCAGTAAATCACCCTCACTCTCTCTTGCTGCTGTTGCTGCTGCTGCTGCTCTCTTGAGTTGCCTTTCTCTCTAATCATTAAGTCCTTGTACTAATCAATTATTCTACTATGCCCTGTACATATGTATAACCCTGTGCTAATTAAAAAATTTTTAATTATTAAAACTGTTGAATGTCTATTTCTTTCTTTTTCTTTTCCATCATAATTAATTAACTTATTAATTACATTTATCATATAATTTAGAAAAGCAAAACTTACATGTTTCAATATTCTCTCCATTTCTGTTATTCATTTTGTTTGTTTTGCTTTGCTTTGGTTTTGATTTTTGTTTTTTCAAGACAAAATTTTTTTCTGTGTATCCCTGGATAGCCTGGAACTCACTATGTATAACAGTTTGGCCTTGAACACAGAGATCTAAAGGCAAGTATCACCACGCCCAGCTTACTGTTAATTTAATTTCATGTTTCTATTGCTGCTTTATGGCTTTAAGGCTTTATGAAATACAAGGCCTCATGAATGCCACTGAGCTAAAAACTAATTTCATACTAATTTTGCAAGTAATTTTCTTATGCAGTTAGGTATTATAAGAAAATTATCTGCTGTAGCTATCAGATATTCCAGATACCTTTTATTAAAATGGTTTTTCCAGAGTGTAGGTGTAAATTGGTTTATATGCAGTCACATAAGGATAATTCAGGTTACTTTTGTGTGGGGAGGGTATAGTTCTACTTTCATTGTTTCTGTATTAAAGTACTACAAACAAAAACAGCTAGTGCAAAACAGAGTTTGCTTCAGTTTATGTGTTTATAGTCCCCTTAATTAAAAAAGTCAGGGCAGGAAATCAAAGAGGAATCTGAAGCAGAAACCATAGAGGGATGCTGCTTGCTTGCTTGCTTGCTTGCTTGAACACATGGTCATTTGTTTCCTTATATACCCTGTAACCACCTTCCCAGGGAATTGTACTGCCTACAGTGAACTAGGCCTTCTTACATCAATTAACATTCCACACAATCCCTCTTAGACTTGTCTGCAGGCCAATCTAGTCTGAATAATCCCTCAACTGAGACTGCCCCAACAGGTGACGATAGGCCACTCAGCCGTGTTGTCAGATATGCTAGTGTTCCTTGTTGAGGTACGGGGGTGGGGCAGAGGAAGACTGTACAACTGGAAACCAGAGGTAGTAGTCATATGTCTTCATTGCTTTTCACTATTTTTTTTTCAAAGACAGGGTATCTCACTGAATTTAATGCTTGCCAATTGGCTAGACTGTGTGCTGTGGCATTCTGTCTCTGTCTCTCAAGCTCTGAAATTACAGGAACACATGACCACACCTGGCTTTGTACGTGGGTGCTGAGTATCCAATCGTCAGTCCTCATGCTTGCTAAGAAGTCACCATTGACTGATCTCACTGGTTCCTCGGGTTGCTTTCTGATTTTAAACTTTTATTCTGTTTTTAATTAGTCCAAATCATTAGAAGCTTGGGAATCCTTATTTTTCTAATAGATGCAAATTATTTTTTGTGAAGTTGCCTAGGATATTTACATCATTGGAAAAAATAGAGAGTAAAATATGATAATACAATGTTTTCCCATACTCTACCATAAATATCTCATGGGACTTACGACCTTGCATTATAGGGCTTGCCTCTCCCACTAGTTCAGAATTTCTCAAGGGCAGAGACCATGTTTTATTCATATGTTGATCCACAGAGCTGGCAGGTAATATGACTTCAATAAAGATGTGATGAATTATTGAATGAATGCACGAACACTGAGAACAAGTTCCTAAGTTTTCACGTTCAGCTTGGTCAGGGCAACACGAAATGTTGAAGAAACTGAGATTCCACTGGCCAGGGAAGGAGCAGACCTGAAGCTGGGAAGGGTCTTCTAAGTAGAAGGCTTTGAAGGAGGGAGTCTCTTCCCAACACAGGAGGAGGTCAGTTCTTGAGAGGGGTTTTTAATTAGCTTGCCTTAAAAGAGTGGGCAGAGGGAAAAGGAAAACAATATGGAGATTTGTGATCTTCTGTATTTTTAAAATTCTTTGAGGCTCTAAATGCTAATCTGGAATAACAAGGCTTTTGGGAATCTGAGAAGATCTCTACTGCAGTTTACCTCAGCAAATATTTACTTAGCAGTAAATAGAGCTAATATGCTATTTCACAAGGATACAGTTCTTACAGAATATAACAGGTGATCAAGGCAAATTTGGTTAGTGCTATAATGCAGTGAGATTTTAAGGAAGGGTGCAGGTGATTCACCTAGAAGAATTAACTTACAATCTATAGAGATTTATTTGACAAGGAAATTATGTACAAACAAAAATATAAAGTGATATGATAAAGATATAAATAAAATAACCACAGGTTTAAAATCTTGGAAGTCATTAAGTATCATGGTTTTGATGGCTATCTACAGCAATGGTTCTCAACTTTCCTAATGCTGCGACCCTTTATTACAGTTCCTCAAGCTCTGTTCATTATTTTGAATATCACCCCTATACCCATTTTAAAGTATGAAAGTTGGGGCTATACATTACTATGTAAAACGTCACTTTTATATGAATTTGAGAGTATGGCATGTCTAGATGTGTAGCTACAGATATATTTATATTTAGACAGTAGAAGTTAATAGTTATTTCTGAATGAAAATGATACAATAGTTAATGGCATTTGAAGATATTTATTTCATTTTGAGAAATGTACTTTGAATGTACAGGCAATGAAAGATCATTTATATAATCTGTTTTGTCTGTGACTCACGTTTTTCAAGGTCTTAAACACAGGGCAGATATTTCAGAGATTTTTTTTTTAAAGTCATTCCTCTCCAAGGCCTTTCATGCTGGGTTAATATTGCTATGAGGAGCCAGATGGTACCCTAGTGTCAAAACACCAAGCCAGGTCATAAAGCACAAAAACTCTTAGGATTCTGGATTGTGAATCCTATTACTAGCCTTGGACCAGACATATAATACTCAGTGGTAGGGAGACAGATACACAAATAGGAAATGAAGTCAAGACCATGTAGAAGAAAGAATTTCTTGCCAGGTCAATCCTGGAGCACAAGATGTCATTCAAATAGCCAGTGAAGGCCATTTGAGGTAGCAGGAACAATGTAATTTAGGCTCTGAAACTAATGAGAGAGCCGAGTCTATTGTAGGTAAAGATTAAGCTCTGGTTTTGCACATGTTTACATTGTGATGCTTCAGGAGCAATGTCCAAAGCACATGATAAGAGAGGAACAGCACCCTGTGTCATGGGATCACTTGAATTACTTTGTTATCTAGTTCAATATGTGAGAATGTGCTTTCTAGCACTAGACTTAGCTACACAAGTACATTTGTATGCCATCCAGATGCAGACTGTAAACAGATCCACCAGATAATGATTTTCAGTGCCTTGAACTTTGCTCCACACTGAAGCTGCATCACAGAAAAATTAGAAACCCGAAGACGGCTGGTTCTCAAACAAGAGTGATTTTACCTCTCAGTGGACATTTGGCAATATAATCTATATCTATATCTATATCTATATCTATATCTATATCTATATATATCTACCTATATCTATATACAGTAATGCCATCTTTCCTGGTTTTTTTTTTTTTGGTTGGGGTGTTTTAATGACTACTTCCATTTCCTTAGGGGTTATGGAACTGTTAAATAATTTACCTGATCTTGATTTAACTTTGGTATGCGGTATTTGTTTAGAAAATCATCCATTTCATCCAGATTTTCCAGGTATGTTGAGTATAGGCTTTTGTAGTGAGATCTGATAATTTTTTTGAATTTCCTTAGTTTCTGTTGTTATATGTCCCTTTTCATTTCTGATGTTGTTAATTTGGACAGTGTCTCTGTGCCCTTTAGTTAGTTTGACTAATAGGGTTTAATCTACCTTGTTGATTTTGTTAAGAACCAGCTCTTGGTCTTGATGATTCTTTGTATCATTTTCTTTGTTTCTAATTCTTTGATTTCAACTCCTAATTTGGCTATTTCCTGACATCTATTTCTCTCCGTTGTGTTTGCTTTGTTCTTTCTAGATCTTTCAAGTGTGCTGTTAAGTTGCTAGTATGAGATCTCTCCAAATTCTTTATAAGTTTTTCATATAAAGTGCTATGAATTTTCCTCTTAACACTACTTTTATTGTGTCTCATAACTTTGAGTATGCTATGTCTTCATTTTTATTGAGTTCTATAAGCCCTTAATTTCTTCTCTGACCAAGTTTTCATTGAGTGGGAGTTGTTCAGTTTCCATAAGTATGTGAGCTTTCTGTTAGTTTTTGTTGTTACTGAAGTCAAGCCTTAGTCCATGGTGATCTGATAGTGCATTGGATTATTTCAATATTGTTGTATCTGTTGAGGCTTGTTTTGTGATTGATTGTTATGGCCAGTTTTGTAGAAGGTTCCATGAGGCACTGAGAAGGTATATTTTCTTGCTTTGAGGTGGAATGTTCTATAGATATTTGTTAAATCCATTTAGTTCATAACTTCTGTTAGTTTCACTGTGTCTTTGTTTAGTTTCTGTTTCAATGACCTGACCTGTCCATTGGTGAGAATTGAATGTTGAAGTCTCCCATTATTATTATATGGGGTTCAATGTGTGTTTTGAACTTCAGGAAAGTTTTTTTTTTTTTTTTTTTAATGACTGTGGGTGCTCTTGCATTTTGGGTATAGATGTTCAGGATTGAGAATTTCTCTTGACGGATTTTTCCTTTGATGAATATGAAGTATCCTTCCCCATCTCACTTGATAACTTTTGGCTGAAAGTCTATTTTATTAGATATTAGAATGGCAATTCATGCTTGTTTCTTGGGACCATTTTCTTGGAAGACTTTTTTCCAGTCTTTTACTCTGAGGTAGTGTATGTCCTTATTACTGAGCTGTGTTTCTTGTATGCAACAAAATGCTGGGTTCTACTTGCATATCCAGTCTCTTATCCTGTGTCTTTTTATTAGGGAACTGACTACATTAATGTTGAGAGATATTAAAGACTGGTGACTGTCAGTTCCTTTTATTTTTGTTGTTAGAGGTGGTATTATGTGTATGTGATTCTCTCGTTTTGAGTTTGTTGTGAGATATTTAATTTCTTGTGGGTTTTTTTTTTTTTTTTTTTTTTTTTGGTGTAGTTACCCTCCTTGTGTTGGTGTTTCCCTTCCACTACCCTCTGTAAGGCTGGATTAGCAGAAAGATATTGTTTAAATTTGGTTTTGTCATGGAATATCTTGGTTTTTCTATCTATGACAATTGAGAGTTTTGCTGGGTATAGTAGCCTGGGCTGGCATTTGTATTCTCTTAGAATGTGAATGACATCTGTTCAGGATCTTCTGGGTTCTAGAGTCCCTGTCGAGATGTCTGGTGTAATTTTTATAGGTTTGTCTTTATATGTTATTTTGTCTTTTCCCTTTAAAGCTCTTAATATTCTTTTTTCCATGCATTTAGTGTTTTTATTATTATGTGATGGGAGGATTTTCAACCTGTTTGGTGTTCCGTAGTCTTCTTTTACATTTATGGCCATGTCTTTGTTTAGGTTAGGAAAGTTTTTTTATGGTTTTGTTGAAGATGTTTTCTGGCTCTTTGAGGTGGGAATCTTTACTCTCTTCTACTCCTATTATTCTTAGGTTTGGTCTTTTCATTGTATCCTGAATTTCCTGGATTTTTTTGAGTTAGGAGTTTTTTACACTTTATATTTTCTTTGACTGATATTGTAATATCTTCCATGATCTCATCTACTCCTGAGATTCTCTTTTCCATCCCTTTTATTCCCTTGGTGATGTTTGCATCTTTAACTCCTGTCTCTTTCTTAGGTTGTCCATCTTTAGGGTTGCCTTCATTCGTGATTTTTTTCAGTTGTTTCTATTTTTAGGTCTTTGACTGTTTTGTTCAATTCCTTCCCCCACTTAATTGTAGTTTCCTGTATTTCTTTAAGTGATTTATTTGTTTCCTCTTTAAGGGCATGTACCTGTTTGCCTGGATTTTTCTGTTTTTCTTTAAGGGAGTTATTTGTATCCTTAAAGGCCTCTCCATGAAATGGGATTTTAGGTCAGAATCTTGCTTTTCAGGTGTGTTAGGGTACCCAGGGCTTTCTGTGGTGAGAGAACTGGGTTGTGATGGTGCCAAATTGCCTTGACTTCTGTGGTTTGTGTTGTGCTTGCCTCTTGCCATCTGGTTATCTCTGGTGTTAAATGGCCTGGGTGTCTCTGACTGGAGCAGGCCTCCTGGGAGGCAGGCAGTTCTGTCTCTGGTTAGGGGAGCCGCCTGTGACCCTGGTTAGAGCAGCCTCCTGTGTCTCTAGTTAGAGCAATCCTCTTTTGTCCCTGGTTACATCAGACCTCCTGGGAGACAGGCAAGCTGTGAGGTGCCGGGAGGAAAGTGGGATGCTGATCTGGCCTGAGTCGAGGAGTTGACCAGAAGTCAGATGGGGACCAGTCACACAGGATAGTTCCTGTGTCAGCTGAGCTTTGTGCACATCTCAACTGGTGTAGGTATTTGGGCAGGAGTCTCACCTGTGTCCCTGGTTCTTGCAAGCCTTCTAGGAGACAGGCAAGCTGTGGGGTGTAGGAGGGGAGCAGGCCCGCCGATCTAGCCTGGGTGGAGAAGCAGAACGGAAGCTAAACCACACCTCTTAATAATGCTATTCTTTATGAGCTAAGCATTCACATGAGTCTATGCAGGCCATTCCTATTCAAACCAACACAATGTCCATAGTAGTTAAAATCATGGTAAAATAAAAGACTAGTTATATAACATGATTATTTCCCAATGGCTATTTAATGACCTTTCATTTTATTTATAGAAACAGTATACACAGAGAGATGATAGATCAATGAAATAAGGGTTTTTGTTCAAAGTAATTTACACATGGTAACAACTTAATAGCATCAAAACATTTAGAATAAAATGTAATAGCCTTCTGCTTTATTGCTCTTAATGTTTGCTTCATTTTTAGAGGTAATTATAATTTATATTTTTAATTTTAACAGTTGATTTTGTAAGTCAAAACTATAGGTTCATATGCTTCTTGAATCATTAAAATTGAGTGGGATGTGTTACCTTTGTAAAATGAACGTGTGAATTTAAGATAACTTACATTCTCTCCTTAGTTCTAGGAGTTGACATAATTTGTTGTTTTGTTAGTTATAATATTTATGGCATTTGTACATTTAAGCATATGACTTTAGCCCAACCCCATTGTCTTGAACCAGCATCTCTTGGCCTCTTTTCTTAAAAGATAAAGAAAAATGGTATCTTTATTCTTTCCCTCTCTCTCCTCCAATCCCCTCCCCTCCCGCGCTGTCTTGTCACATTTCATATTTGCTAATAACATCTTCTGCCTTGAATTACAGCCCAACCTTTCTTCTATTATCTTTAGGATAATCCTGAGAGGCTAATCAATAAGTAGCATTGATATGATTTTAAGCATATCATGCATTTCTTAACATTTAGGCAAAGACTCCTTCCTTTACTAGGAGTCCAGTGCTTCAACTGTAGGGAAAGTTAAAGAACATTTTTCTTCATCAAGTATTCCATATCATGTTAATTTACTTCTTTGTTAAATATTTGAAACATTAACCATTGTCTTGTTCACTCCTATTTCTTCTACTCATTTAATATTTTCCTTGTACTTAATGCATCTACTCTATCAACCTTTTTATTTCCTCTCATTTCCATACCTCTTATATTCAATAAGCATCCTGTAACACTGGTGTAGTCTACATGATTACTTCTAAATTTTGGATTTATAATTTTTAACTTTGCTACATTAATCTAGACTTACTAGAGTTGTCTTCATTTTCATAAATTTCTTAGAATATATGTACAAAATAATGTCATTTGTGAACAAGGTCTTGTCATGGGAAAAATTGTGCCTTTGCAATATACATGTGGTTAAATCCTAAATACCAGCACCATTGAACCTGATGGTCTTTGGAGATAGGGTGCTATATACTGGTGACTGAGTTAACATAGGGTCCTTAGTGTGGGGCTTCAATTCCAAATGATTGATGTCTATAAGGGGATAAGGAAAGGGGAAAGACAGAGAAAAACTGATGTGAATACACAAGAAGAAATCTTCAGAAGAAACCAATCTTGTCACACATTCATCTCTGACTTCTACCTTGTAAAAGTGTGAGATATAGATTTCTGTTCGATGAACCACCCAGTCTACAATGGACTGTTATGGTAGATGTAGCAAACTTAAATTTTCCCTTCTTTATATTGTGCTCCATGACACTGGGTAGAATTTCTCAACTAGAATTCCAAAGTATAAATAAGAAAAAGGCTTCTCTTTTATTTCCAAGGCTGTGGTGGCGGGGTTCAATAGTTCATTATTAAGTGCAATCTTAGTTGGAGGTTAGATTTTCTAAAAATATCACGTATCTAGCTGAGAAATTTTCTTTCTATTTCTAGTTGTTGGAAGTTGCTTTTCAAATAATGAATTTATGCCAGACTTCTAAATGCTTTGTCTAAAATTATGAATCATGATTTTATTTTGATAAAGGGTGAATTTCATTTTGCTTTGATCTTTGGCATGATTTTTTGAAGAGTAAACTAAATTCTTGTTCCTGGGATAGACTTTGCCTAGTTACAATCTAGTGATAATTTTCACAGAACAATGACTTGTGTTTTGCTACATTCTGAGAACCACTTGTCTATGGGCATGGGGATTATTAGTTTGTAGTTTTCTAGGTTTTGTTTATTAGATTGTGGTCACAGGATTCAGCTGGCCTCAGTGTGGAGGCCATATGGAATTCAAGCTTGTGTGCTCGCTTTATACACTATGATAGAGTTGAATAAAATAAAAATAGAGAACTCTCCTAAATCACTTTCTCAGTGCATTCCAAAGGCTTTGTGTAAATATAACAAAGGAATATTTTTAATTCACCTCAACTTGAGAATTGTCAGTTAAATACTGTAAGTTGTGAAGTTGAAACATCAGAAAAAATAGCACCCTTCCCATGTCTCTTGGGCAAATATAATTCTCAGTGGTTAGTTTGTTCCATTTTATTTTCTCTAGAAAGTGAAGAAGAGGACTAAATGAATCAGAGAGCTCTACCAAGCCCCAAACACTTCTGATCACCCGCTGACATAAAAAACCACTCCTCTGTGCATGTTAAATGAGGGTTTTGCCACTTGTCTGTAAGCCCTTCAGTAAAATTACCTGCAACACTTAACTTCCAAGTGGAGACAGCTTGTTTACCTCTAACTAGCATCTGCTTTGCTTTCCTCCAAATCTAAGCAAGAGTTACATTCCAATGTGACCCAAGAAAGGACAAATATAAAGTACAATTCTAGAAGAGAAGCTGTATCCACATTTCCAATATTTTACTACTGTGTATCAGCAATAATGGGTACAATGAAATTGGTAATAAAGTAGGATTATTGTTGCTACAAAATCAGGAGAGAGAGAGGGAGAGAGGGAGAAAGAGAGAGAGAGAGACAGACAGAGAGACAGAGAGACAGAGACAAAGAGAGACAGAGAGACAGAGAGCGACAGAGAGAGAGACAGAGACATTGGGTAGGTCTAAATTTATTGAGGGGCATAAACTAGAGCCTTGATGTAGACTCTCAAGCAATGAGAGTTGTGCTTGATTCTGGACTAAATAAGTACTGAAAAAAACTCTATATTTAATGAACTTGGGCAGTAAGAATACTTTGATGAAAAATATCTGAATCCTCAGAAGATAGCACGGCTGGAATTGGTGCATAACTTTCCTCTTCTTCCTAATCTTGTTTGTTGAATGAGTCAGAAAATCTTCCTTTGATCCAGATAGAGACATGATTTGAGAAGAGCCTCAGTAATATGCAAAATATTCTTAGGGGATGCTCTCTGCCAAATGAGCACAGGGATACAAATTGCTACAGATTACATCAACTTCTAGATAGGGAGGATGCTAGCAAGATAGCAGGAGCCAAGCAGCCCTGACCAGATAGCCATTTATCTGCGGGTAACAAAATAGTTTTGGCCTTTTGCTTCATCAAAAAGGACTATGTGAGTCTCTGAATGAGTTGACTTATCACATTGTTTACTGATACATTAGACATTTATGGGTTCCTTCTAAGTTAATAAATGGATAACATGTTAACACTGAGGTCTTGTTTATTCTCTATAATCAAAAGTCTGAGGTATTGTGGTTTGTCCTGATGCTGTCTGTATTCTGATGTTAATTCTGCTTCCTCCCTGAAGAGCAATCCATTAGATACTCAGGTAATCTTTTGTGAATCTTCTCCCCATTTTAAGTACTCAATACAGACTAGAGTCTGCGATAGGACAGTGAAGGGAAAAGGTGGGACTGGAAGTTTGAGAGGTGGGGAGGGCAGATAGAAAGAAGAGGATGAGAGGGGAAGGATAGGGGACTGAAGAAGAGGAGGAAGCCATGATGGACCAGAACCAAATGATCAGGAGACACTACAAGTAGAAGGGGTCTTATAGCTGGGGTATAAGTTAGTATAGTGCTAGATCTGCCCAATCTAGGCTTATAGCTTACAATTACAGTAACTAGATTGTGTGTTTTTTATATGGGCTTATTGGGGTTGGGAATCCTAACAACAGGTTTAGCAAAGAGAATTTTGATTTGAACCATACTAGATTCCAAAACTTGAGTAAGTCTCTAGGTCTAGCTCCCCCTGGTGATAGGAGATTAGTACATTTGAGAAATGAAAAGGTACTTGAAGTATATTATAAGCCATTCCACCAGTTTGCTTTCTGTCCTCATCCAAAGACAATTGTCATTGGAGTGAAATATTTCTTCCTTTTCTGAGACTACTAGATCTCAGTTAACTGTTGGTCTCTAGGTGTGGAGACTTGCATGAGCAATAGCTCAAAGGTGATTAATAAAGTTCTTATCAGATTCTGGTCCACAATACACCCAGTCCTCCACTCAACTTGGCCCATAAATAATGTGTCTAGTTTTTTGTAAATGTAACGGTGAAACGGAAATACTGAAAACAATTCAGAGTATCACAACTTTGAAAGCCTTACAGGAAAGATGTAAATGACTCATTCTCTTCCACCAAATATGTTCAGTTCTCAAACTGGTAGTAAATTTCAGAAATTCTAGAGGGATTAATGCTACCATTAAAAATTCAAAGATTTATTCCTGACCTATGCTAGAAAAATTACCACCATCTTTCTGAGTTAGTACTGCAAAGTAAAAAGTGGTCTCCCCTTTCCCCCCACCCTCTCTCTTTCCCTTTGCTATACACAACTGGCAGAGTTGGCTTTTTATTTTTTTTTTAAAAAAAAACTTTTATTGCATTATGATGAGAAAAGTTACATGATTTCAATTTATCTGAATTTGTTAACATTTAAAAACATGTTTTAAGTAAATAGAATTAAATTACATTCTTGTTTACCTTTTATACCCCAACTCCTCCCAGAGACCCCCCTTCAATATCTACAATATCTTTTTTGTCATATTCCTTAAAATTTATAAAATATGACAATAAAAATATTATAAAAGTTGTTTGATATAAAACAACAATCAGTTAAACAGTCTTATGTAGATGTTCGTCTACAGCAATAGTGAAAATACATTTTTCTCAATATAAATTTTAAATAACTCCAAATATATTAACTGTATACTTCAAAATAATATATCACTACTAGTATTTTCTTAAATGAGCGTAAGTATATAAAGTCTTTTTGTTTCTTTGTTTGTTTTGTATTTAGTAGAGTTTAAAAACTTGGCTCTTACTGTGGTACAAGCCCAAAATAAGAACAATTTTTAGACAATGGATTTCATTGTAATAAGGCTGTACTTCAATGACCCTCATATCACCAAAGGATTTTACCTCCATTGTAGCTAAGCTGAGAGTTGATAGTTCTGCTGCACCAAGAAATGAATTGTAGGCTCGATTTTTGGATACAGACTTCCTGCTATGGTCAAAGCTATTTGACTTGAGTGAATGACTTTATTCTCAGCCCACAGAGAACAGGTTACATTCATTTAAGAAATAGTGTAGGTATTAAGATGGTCTATCCATAAAGTCATTCACCAACTGTTTCAATGAACAATGGTTCTGCTTGGAGGGTGGCACAGACATTAGGTGAAGGTAAGAATTTGGTTCATTAGCTGTGATAATTTGGAAAATCATTCATTTCAGAGAAAGAGTAACTTATAAAGACCTTTTCTTCAAACTTGATACAAGAGTTACAAATGTCAAGCAAAGCATTCAGTCTCACTCTTTGTTGTTCTCTTACAAGCAACCTCCCTAGTTAATCATCTACATTTCTTTTTGGTATATAAATACTTTTGAAATATATAAGCTGTTCTGAAAACCATAGTATAGTGTAAAGACATGAAATAAACAATACTAGTAATAGAGAGGCTGAGATAGGAGAAGCAAGATTTCAAGACCCTTATGTTGTACACAGCCAGACACTGTCACAAACAAACAAGCTGAAAATGTATATAGATTGTACAATATTGGACCTATTTCTCCAGTTACCAAATTAGAGAGGCCATTGAATGACAACAAATTTCTAATTCCTCATATTATTGGATTTCAATCGATTAGGATATGTTGGTAATATTAATTTTCATATTAATATACCAAGAAAAAGTAATTGTCATTTCTTGTTGTTTTTGTGGAATTGGGTTTGTGTGGATTTGTTGAAAGATTACCTTCTTGCTTCTTCTAGGGTGTAGTTTTGCCCCTTATGTTGATGTTTTCCATTTATTATCCTTTGTAGGACTGGATTTGTGGAAAGATATTGTGTAAATTTTGTTTTGTCTTGGAATATCTTGTTTTCTCCATCTATGGTAACTGAGAGTTTTGCTGGGTATAGTAGCCTGGGCTGGCATTTGTGTTCTTGTAGGGTCTGCATGACATCTGCCTAAGATCTTCTAACTTTCATAGTCTCTGGTGAGAAGTCTGGCAAAATTCGGATAGGCCTGCCTTTATATGTTACTTGACCTTTTTCCCTTACTGTTTTTAAAATTCTTTCTTTGTTTAGTGCATTTGGTGTTTTTATTATTATGTGATGGGAGGAATTTCTTTTCTGGTCTAGTCTATTTGGAGTTCTATAGGCTTCTTGTATGTTCATGAGCATCTCTTTCTTTAGGTTAGGGAAGTTTTCTTCTATAATTTTGTTGAAGATATTTACTGGCCCAGTACACTGGGAATCTTCACTCTCTTCTATACCTATTATCCTTAGGTTCGGCTTTCTCATTATCTTATCTTATCTTAGGTTGGATTTCCTGGATGTTTTGGGTTAGGAGCTTTTTGCTTTTTGCATTTTCTTTGACTCATGTGTCAATGTTTTCTATGGTGTCTTCTGCCCCTGAGATTCTCTCTTCTATCTCTTGTATTCAGTTGGTGATGCTTGCATCTATGATTCCTGATTTCTTTCCTAGGTTTCTCCAGGGTTGTTTCTTTTTCTGATTTCTTTATTGTTTCTATTTCCATTTTTAGATTCTGGATGGTTTTGCTCATTTCCTTAATTGATTGTGTTTTGCTGTAGTTCTTTAAGGGATTTTTGTGTTTCCTCTTGAAGGGCTTCTAACTGTTTACCTGTGTTCTCCTGTATTTCTTTGAGGGTGCTATTTATGTCTTTCTTAAAGCCCTGTATCATCATCATGAGAAGTGATTTTATATGTAAATCTTGCTTTTCCAATGTGATGGTGTGTCCAAGACTTGCAATGGTGGCAGTATTGGGTTCTGATGATGTCAAGTAACCTTGGTTTGTGTTGCTTATATTCTTACACTTACCTGGCATCCTCTGGTTATCTCTAGTGCTACCTGCCCTTGCTAAATCTGACTGGAGCCTGTCCTTCCTGTGATCCTGGTTGTGTCAGAATTCCTCAGAGTCAAGTTGTCTCTGTGATCCTGTGATTCTGTGATCCTGTAATTCTGGGCTTGTTAGAGGACCTGGGAGTGGAGCTTCCTCTGGGTGTTGTGGGACTGGCTGCTGAGCTTGTGTCCAAGGTTTACTCAGGACACCAGCCCAGACAGATGAGAAGGAACCCAAGTCACTGGGCTGGCGGAGTTCCTGTGTGCCTGGTTCCACTGGTCAGAGTTGGCTTTTTAAACAGTAGCTTACAAAAAAGCCAAAGACTATACAATGGTGCACAAGATTCCAAATGGCCCATCTTTCTGTCACTTATTTGACTTATTTTTGCTTTACCACACAAAATACATTAAAATTGGGGTAGCCTACTATTCTTCCTTTGACATTTCAGTTGAGCACCCCTTTGAGCACCTTTTCTGTTGACTGGATCCCCATGTAGTGGCTGCATGATCTGTTTTGACACCAAGATCAGAGAATATCAATTGCTACATCCTTCTCAGTGAATTTTCTGTCACTACCTCATTTACTATGACAAGGCCTTCTCATTCTCTTCACCAGCAAGGGCCTCTTCTTCTCCCTACCTCCTTCTGGCTCCTGCTCCCCTTCTCCCTTTTCTTCTGCATCTTTCACTTTTTCTTTATCTGGACCTCACTCTGGATCACCAGAATAGAAACTCTATGTAGACAGGAAATGGGTCTCGGTTAACTGTTGCATATGAGAGAAGTATGGACCACATCACATTTTATAATTATCAGCAGAAAACCAAGAAGCTTCATTTCGATGACTCTCATTGCCTTGCCACTCACACAAACCCACCTTTATTGTATTTTCAGACTGACATACGGTGCTTCTTGGTTCAGAAGACTTCGGTGTATCATATCTGAGTAGATTGGAGTGCCTGCTAAGCAACTATTCATCTGTGAACTGTGAGGTTTTCTACATCCCAATAAGCAAGAACATGATAGGAAGCTGAATTTCTCCTCGCTAAGAAAGCAGGACACATGTTTGGCTCCAGGATACAATCCACCAGGACATGGTTATCTCCACATCTTTTTGGGCATCATGCTGACTCTGGAAAATGAAACCGTATAGCTAGGACTGAATGTTAGTAAGTCAGAGATACTTCTGAAATTTTGTGTCTTAGACATTTTTTTTTTAATGAACTCTACCAGAGCCTTGAGTATCATCCACTTCTGGTGTCCCTGATTGACCTGACTTGGGCACAACTGGCTGAGTGTCTTTTATCTTTGTCACATATGTACTTGGTCTACCATGAAGGTCTTACTCCATTCTCCATACATTCCCCATGTCCTCCCGTCTCCTCTATGTTCACACCTCTGCATCCACTGAGACACGAAATCAGTACACTGTGCAATAAGTCTTTGAGCACTGGATGATGGCAGCCAATGAAATTTCCACATTATAACACCCCAAGTTATTGCGTAGAAGTGCAGCAGCTTATAATATCTGAGAACAAATGTTAGTATTGTAAGTGGCTCAAACCCATCCTCATATGAGCTTATCCTTCACGCTCTTTGTATGCTGATACTCAGATCTCTTGGACTTTTTCACTGATAGTAAAATTCGAAAAAATACCATATGCTGTAGTTACTGAGGAAACACATCTCAGACAGTTTTTAGAAGTAGGAATCCCACTGATAATTTACTGAAGAAAGAATTTTGAGGTGGGGTATTAGGGAATGAAAAGGTTCTTATTAGGGAGGTGTCGTAGTCAGGGTTTCTATTCCTGCACAAACATCATGACCAAGAAGCAAGTTGGGGGGGAAAGGGTTTATTCAGCTTACACTTCGATGTTGCCGTTCATCACCAAAGGAAGTCAGGACTGGAACTCAGGCAGGCCAGGAAGCAGGAGCTGATGCAGAGGCCATGGAGGGATGTTCCTTACTGGCTTGCTTCCCCTGTCTTGCTCAGCTTGCTCTCTTATAGAACCCAAGACTACCAGCCCAAGGATGGTACTACCCACAAGGGGCCCTCCTTTGTTGATCACTGATTGAGAAAATTCCTTACACTTGGATCTCATGGAGGCATTTCCTCAACTGAAGCTCCCTTCTCTGTGATAACTCCAGTTTTCGTCAAGTTGACACACAAAACCAGCCAGTACAGGAGAGTATCAGCTGTAACTGGAAAAACTGTTATGAACCTAGACATTCTCTCTCTCTCTCTCTGTCTCTCTCTCTCATACACACACACACACACACACACATACACACACACACACACACACACATACACACAAACATTGGAATATCTTTCATTTTTTTCTTTTTTAAAATTAAATTAAATTTTTTCTTTTTTTGCTTTTTTATTGGATATTTTATTTATTTACATTTCAAATGTTATCCCCTTTCTGGTTACCCTTCTGGAAACCTCTTATCCCTACCCCTTCCCCCTGCTTCTATGAGGGTGCTCCCCCACCCATCCATTCCCACCTCCCTGCCCTGGCATCCTTGCCCTACACTGGGGCATCGAGCCTTCACAAGACCAAGGGCTTCTCCTCCTATTGATGTCCAATGAGGCCATCTTCTGCTACATATGCAGCTGGAGCCATGGGACCCTCCATGTGTACTCTTTGGTTGGGGGTTTAGTCTTTAGGAGCTCTGGGGGTTCTGGTTGATTGATATTGTTGTTCTTCTTATGCGTTCCAAACCCCTTCAGCTCCTCCAGTCCTTTCTCTAACTCATCCATTGGGGACTCTGTGCTCAGTTCAATGGTTGGCTGCAACCATCCACCTCTGTATTTGTCAGATTCTGTCAGAGCCTCTGAGGAGACAGCTATATCAAGTTCCTGTCAGCAAGCACTTCTTGACATCTGCTGTAGTCTGGGTTTGATGTCTGTATATGGGATGGATTGCCAGGTGGGACAATCTCTGGACGACATTTCCTTCAGTCTCTGCTCCACACTTTGTCTACATATTTGCTCCCGTGAGTATTTTGTTCTCCATTCTAAGAAGGACTGAAGCATCCATACTTTGTTTTTCCTTCTTCTTGAGCTTCATGTGGTCTGTGAATTGTACCTTGAGTATTTTGAGCTTTTGGGCTAATTCCACTTATAAGTGGTTGCATACCATGTGTATTCTTGTGTGACTAGGTTACCTCACTCAGGATGATATTTTTCAGTGTTCCTTTCTCCACATCTTTGCCAGTATCTGCTGTCACCTGAGTTTTTGATCTTAGCCATTCTGACTGATATGAGGTGGAATCTCAGGGTTGTTTTGATTTGCATTCCCCTGATGACTAAGGATGTTGAACATTACTTTAGGTGCTTCTCAGTCATTCAGTGTTCCTCAGTTGAGAATTCTTTGTTTAGCTCTGTACCCCATTTTAAAAATAGGGTTATTTGTTTCTCTGGATTATAACTTATTGAGTCCTTTGTATACATTGGATATTAGTCTTTTATCATATATGTAGCATTGGTAAAGATCTTTTCCTAATCTCTTGGTTGCCATTTTGTCCTATTGACAGCGTCCTTTGCCTTACAGAAGCTTTGCAATTTTGTGAGGTCCCATTTGTCAGTTTTTGATCTTAGGGCACAAACCATTAATGTTCTGTTCAGGAAATTTTCCTCTGTGCCCATGTGTTCAAGGTTCTTTCCCACTTTCTCTTCTATTAGTTTCAGTGTATCTGATTTTATGTGGAGGTCCCTGATCCACTTTGACTTGAGCTTTGTACAGAGAGACAAGAATGGATCGACATGCATTCTCCTATATCCTAGTGGCAAGTTGAACCAGCACCATCTGTTGAAAATGCTATCATTTTTCCACTGGATGATTTTAGCTCCTTTGTCAAAGATCAAGTGACCATAGGTGTGAGTGTTCATTTCTGGGTCTTCAATTTTATTCCATTGATCTACCTGCCTGTCTCTGTACCAATACCATGCAGTTTTTATCACTATTGCTCTATAGTACAGCTTGATGTCAGGGATGGTGATTCCTCCAGAAGTTCTTTTATTGTTGAGAATAGTTTTTGCTATCCTGGGTTTTTTTTTTTTTTGTTATTCCAAATAAATTTGCAAATTGCTCTTTCTAATTCTATGAAGAATTGAGTTGGAATTTTGATGGGGATTGCATTGAATCTGTAGATTGCTTTCAGTAAGATGGCCATTTTTACTATATTAATTCTGCCAATCCATGACCATGAGAGATCTTTCTATCTTCTGAGATCTTCTTCCATTTCTTTCTTCATAGACTTGAAGTTCTTGTTGTACAGATCTTTCATTTGTTTGGTTAGAGTCACAGCGAGCTATTTTGTATTATTTGCGACTATTGTGAAGGGTGACATTTCCCTAATTTCTTTCTTAGCCTGTTAATCCTTTGAATATAGGGAGGTTACTGATTTGTTTGAGTTAATTTTATATCCATCCACTTTGCTGAAGTTGTTCATCAGGTTTAGGAGTTCTCTGGTGGAATTTTTGGGGTCATTTAAGTATACTATCATATCATCTGCAACTAGTAATATTTTGACTTCTTCCTTTCCAATTTGTATCCCTTTGGCCTTCCTTTGTTGTCTAATTACTCTGGCTAGAACTTTGAGTACTATATTGAATAGGAAAGGAGAGAGTGGGCAGCCTTGTCTAGTTCCTGATTTTAGTGGAATTGTTTCAAATTTCTCTCCAATTAGTTTGATGTTTGCTACTGTATATTGTTTTTTACTATGTTTAGGTATGGGCCTTGAATTCCTGATCTTTCCAATTTATCATGAAGGAATGTTGAACTTTGTCAATTTTTACATTTCACTCACTGTTCCAGATACCAAAGGGACCCCTGGGTATCCTCCTACCCTGGCACTTCATGCCTTTCTGAGGCTAGGTACTTCCTCTCCCACAGAGGCCAGACAAAGCATCCCAGCTAGAACAACATGTCCTATGTACAGTCAACTGCTTTTGTGATAGCTCGTGTTCCAGTTGTTTAGGATACAGAGGAAGACCAAGCTGTACATCTGCTACTATGATCTGCGAAGTCTAGGTCCAGCCTGTGCTTGTTCTTTGGTTGCTGGTTCAGACTCTGAGAGCTCCAAGGGTCCAGGTTAGTTGACTCTGTTGGTCTTCCTGTGGATTTACTATCTTTTTAAGGGCGCCCATTATTCTTCCTTCCATTCTTCATAAGAGTCCCCAAGCTCCATCCACTGTTTGGCTGTGGGTGTCTGTATCTGCCTGAGTCAGCTGCTGGGTGGAGCCTCTCAAAGGACAACATGCTCCTGTCTGTAAGCATAAGAGAGTTTCATTAATAGCGTCAGGGATGGATACTTGCCCATGGGATGGATACTTGCCCATGGGATGGCAGACCTTTTTTCTTGTGATAAATAAGGTAAGTAAAGCAGGATAGGTTGTGGCTACAGAGATAATAGAATACAGTTGTGGCTCATGATAAGAAGCAAGGATTTGGGGGAATTTTCTAGTATAGCTCATGGATATGGTTAGAGATCTAACCAAATGATCTAATGCTTGGGAAAAGAAATATTGGGAAACTGATAGTAAGGGTTCTGAGGGTAAATTAAATGTAACAGATACCATGTGTGAGAACATTTGCATCTTTGAACGTTCACACAAAGCCTTCTCCAACTCAGATGTCAGTGACTTCTTTTTCCTCTTCCATCAGTAGCATGTGGTAAGGACAGAGATGCATCTTGGTATCAATAAGGAGGGTTTTTCCTCATCTAGCCAGACATGACTGTATCATGCCTTTGTGCCTAAGTATTTGGCAGGACCGGCCAACTCATTCTACAAGGCTTGATTACTTATGAATACGTAAGAAACAACGATACTTTCCCTAGTGGAATAAAGGTACATTTTGTTTATTTTTTTTCCCTGCTACCATGCACGACCAACACTACCATCTATAGATTGACTATTTATTTATAGACACTGGACCAGTGAGTCATTTCTTACTGGAAAAAAATAACTCAAAGAACTAAAACTATTAGTGTCTAATACTCTCACCCCCAGAGAGTTTAAACTACAGATTGATAGAACGTTCAGTTAAACACTTAACTCATTATGGAGATATTCAATATGATTAGATTGTTGTGATACACAAGAGACTATATATTCTAAAGTAGGAGGACAATGCATGGCATAGTATGTATTTAGTACTCAGAACACTTGAGTCAGGGCAAATAAAGAGTCAGGGAGGAGTGGTCCATTTCTCAATTATTTGAACTCCAGTTATGTGACTCTACTGGTTTAAAAGCAATGTTAATGATGATTTTGACCTGTCTCTCTTTTAGGTAGAAGGTGAATCTGCTTTGGTTGTTTGAGGGCTACTGAACTTAAGTAGGTTTAGAGAATGTTCAGGATTGGGCAATATGAAAAATTAAATTAAATATTGAATAGGTAAAAACTATTCAATATTTACTAATACTATTCAGTAGTGGGATGTGTTAGATATTAGTCGTGTTTTTGACTTGCCATTAAATATACTCTCTAAAGATACTTATTTTTGGAAGTGTAAGGGGCAGGGACTCATATAGCCCAGATTTTCCTTGAACTTGTTATGTAGCCTAGAGTAGGCAAAAATTCTAATTATCCTGCTTCCGGTGTGTTTTGATTACAGGTGTGTCTTAGTTACTTTTCTATTGCTGTGACAAAGCACACTGACCTTCTTTCACTCCAAACTACTCCACAGAGTTCTGGATTTCTAGGAGTTTGTGAGGTTTCTTTTTACTTTTCTTGACCTCTACTATTATTACTCTGCAGTCAGAAACCAAAGTCCACATTTTTCCTGTATCTGTGGAATATATAGAACCATGGTAAATTTAAGAAAATGCTTACAGTAACTTCAAAGGATGTTGAATAAAATACCCAGCTAGAAGTTGCACTGTATTGTTACTGGGACTTATATCTTTATTTATTGCTCTACCTCTACTACGTCATTTTTATGGGACTATTTGTATTTTTCAGCAGCCATTTGAATTTAGAAGCTGGTGTTTCATTTGGGGAGTTCTTTGGGAGATATTTGTTATAGATATAACCCATATTATGGGTAAATAGCCAGTATTTTTCCTTAGTGCCATTTGTATTCATCTCCCCCTTTCAAAATTGCCTAGTAGAATTTACAAACAGTATCACAAACCCTGCTTCCCTACCTGATTAGCATCTCTTTGCCCTTTTGCTTTCCAGCCTTTCTTGAGTCGTTTTATTTTAAATTGTCTGCTCTATCTTGTTTGAGCATTCTTTACTGCCAATCTAATGGAATAATATATTCCATTTCCCCTGGGATATGACAGCTGTATTGAGATATAGTTATTATTTCATATTGCCTTCTTCTCAGTATTGTCATTGTTTCCTATGCTTTATCAGAGAAAATACTGGGGGCACAAGCCGAGACAGCATAAAATTTTCGAAAAATTATTTTTTCTCTAAGAGCAATAGTTTTGACAACCAGTTTTTAACCCATCTTTGGTTTTGTCATCTAAAGTAAGGAGAAGCTTCTCCAAGGCATATCTTTCATGTCAAGTCTCTCCAGCCACGAATCCCCCTAGATTCTCAGCTCCAGGTTTTGGTTTAGAGTTTTGGATAATTCCCTATCAAGCATCACATGTAAACTAATTCCTTCCCGTGGGAGGCCTCCTAGCAAACTCAAGTGTATGTGTGTGTGTGAAAAGCTGCTTTCTTCCTCTCGTTCATTTGCTATGCTTTAAAGATGCTCCATACCATCTGGGAGGTAGAGAGTTCAGGCACCCTGTGTTCATAGCGTGGGAATTATCTCATTCTAGATTTTTAACAGAAAAATTCTTTATTTAAGTGGACCCTCCTCCTCATTCCTTTGAGTTTCAGACCCGTTAAAGTCAAGACTTGCTGAGGTAGTGGGTAAAATCTTTCAAATCCTCTTGTAAATGTACCACTTATAAAAATCACCATTAGCAAGTACTATGCGTCTGTGTTCTGCTGCTATTTTTTTCTTCACAGGCCACATTATAAACATACAGTCATATATAACTCAGCTTTTAAGTGTAGGCCATCACACATTCCTTTCCTAAAGTTAAGCACCTGCACTGTCTGTCTTCATGTAAATGCTCATGGATAACTATGTCCATAAATGAAATTTGATGATAGTAAATACCAAATCAATAGTGCTTTATCGTAAAAGTGTCATTCTCATGGAATTTTTAAGTTTAACTCATGTAGTTGCAACTAAATACAGATACATTAGGAATACATTACAGACTGTAACAAGTATTTCAAGACTGTGATTTACTTGACTCAGCAACAGGAAAATGGAATTTCCGTGTATCTTCAAATTTGACTTTTAGCCCAGATTTAGACAAGGAAAAAAAAAAAAAAACCAGCATCTTTTTTAGTTAATTTCATTTGCAGCTGAATTAGTCATAATTTCCTCTCTGGTCCCTTTTAGTCTGCAGACCCATCATCAGCGACTAACTGTTTACTTTCCTGGTACTGAAAACCTAGTCAACTTCCTGAGGCTAATGAGTCCATGGACCATAGAAAAGAGTCTACTAACGCCACTTTGCTAGACCAGCATAATTCCTTACTACATTCTAAATCTTATACTCACAGATAAGGGTAGCTACTACCCCACAGCAAAGAAACCTTTCTTCAGTCTACCATCTCATACAACCCAGGACCAACTTGTCCATGGGTGATACTGCCTTCAGTAGTCTAGACTTGCCCACAAAAGTCATTAATCAAGAGAATGTCCTTCAGCACAATCTGAAAGAGGCCTTTTCTCAGTTGAGATAGCTTTTCCCAGATGACCTAGCTTGTGTCAAATTGATAAGCAGACAAACAGGCAAAACTAGGATTGGCACCTTCTCCATAACTCACTACTAGAGTTAATTTTTCTTTTCCTTTTCTTCTTAATCTGTAACTGAAGACAGTCATACTTCCTACTTCCCGAACTACTGTAATGATTAACAGAATAGATACAAAGTAGAGTTCTAATGAATTCTTAGAAGACAGCCTAACTTTCAGAAGCATTTACAATAATATGAGTGGTAAAATTAAAGACACTGGAGCCGATCAGACCTGGGTAACAAGCCAAGTTCTTTGTATTATTGGTTTGGAACTGGCAATCATTGCTTTGTTGTGTTCTCTCAGCATCTAGCTGGCTAGCTTTCCCATGCGGCAAACGAGAGCAATCATACACGACAGATCCTTTGTGTGAGTCAAGCTCATGAGGTGAAAGACTCAGTCCAACATCACTGTGTGGCAGGAACACAACCACTGATACCCAACCTTCCAAAAACTCTTCAGAAAAATCTTTTCAATATTTCTGACAGGAACTAAAAGCTATGCATTGATAATAAAGTGTAAAGAATAAAGAGCCAGGCAGGCAGTGGTGGCACATGCCTTTAATCCCAGTACTTGGGAAGCAGAGGCAGAAGCAGGTGGATCTCTGAGTTCGAGGCCAGCCTGGTGTACAGAGTGAGTTCCAGGACAGCCAGGACTATACAGAGAAACCCTGCCTCGAAAATACCAAAAAAGGAAAAAGAAAAGGAAAAAAGGATAAAGCGCTAACAAAAAGCAGAAAGGCCTTTGGTCAATAGTAAAGGAACATCATATCCCATCTATAAGGGGCAAGCATAAGACTCATTTTAATTTGATTTCATGCAACGCTGGCCATTGTTCTTTTAGTCTAAAGTCCCTTTAATTCCAAACATCTTCGCTCGCTCACATGGCAGTCCTGCTCTGATGCTCTTACTCTTGCAGGACTGGCAAGTTTCGGATTGGGAAAGTCCTCCTTCCAAAGCAAAGACTTGCAAGTCTGAGTTCTGTCTGTCTGTCAACAATTATTGTGCTTTGTGCATCGATTCATTCTCAACTCCTCCAGAGTTAGTGAGTACAGGTCTACAGGGTAGGGTGTTGGTGTGCAGAATAAAGAGGATTTTTTTTTTTTTTTAAATTCACTTGATTTTCTGGAGACTGGGAAGTACCAAAAGTAACATTCTGTGTGGAGGGTGCTTTATGTCGGTTTTTTTTTTTTGAATTAAAATTTAAAAGAAAGATTGTTTCATAAATAATTTGATCTTGAAATACAATAAAGTAATTAAATGCACTTTGGGAATTATTTTAATTTTCATTGATGACTTTTAGATATGGAAGCTGCAACTTAAAACATTTAGCCCATTTTACTGTGGCTAAAAATAAGCTCTTGTTGAGGAAAGCCCAAATTTATAAGCAGAAGTCATTACTAATGAGAACACAGTACACAGAAAACACATTAAACAAGAATCTCTTTGAAGCAAAAGCAAGCTGGAGGTGTGACTTGCATTTATACTTATACTCCTCATGCTTTCTCTAGGAACTGGGTTCTCTCTCTCTCTCTCTCTCTCTCTCTCTCTCTCACACACACACACACACACACACACACACATACACACACACACACACACACACACACACACACAGAGAGAGAGAGAGAGAGAGAGAGAGAGAGAGAGAATGAGAATTGTATCTCTTCCTTGCTAGTCCACTTTTACAGTACAGTCTATTCTGTGGGGTGTGTTTAAGGGTCACTTCTCAAAGCCTCACTGCTACATTGATGTGGATCCCGAGTCACGGTCCTCAGTACAGTCACACTTTGCATGGCCAGCAAATGCTCCTGATTTACTGTTCCTCTCTGTCTGCCTCTTTACTGTCTCTATGACTTCAGTACATATTATCTATTGTCTGAAGCTAAATTAAAACTTAATAATTAATTTCAACCTTAAAAGAATTACATTAGTCAGGATGGTCCTTTTCACACTTGGTGTTTTATACAGTTTCTTTGGCATGGCGATGGCAGGAAGAATGAACTTCACTGAACTTTATGCTGTCTGGTTTCACGCATTGATGAGACTTTTCTTCTAAGCCACCCTCCTGCATTATTTTGGTTTTGGTTTTGTTTTGTTTTAGTGGTTTTTTGTTTATTTGTTTGTTTTGGTTTTTTCTTCATAATTACATACTGGGTCTATAGATTGTGGCTCTCTTCCCTAAGGCTAGACCAGGAAGCAAGATTTACATGGAAATTATTGTTTCTTGTTTGTAAGAGTGGGGTGCACTGATTCAAGGATGAGTTTTCCTTGATAAGAAGCAGCCTGTCCTAACAGTGCAATGATTGATGATGCATTGCTTTACAAACGAAGGTACTTAAGTGAGAGTGTGGTCAGATGACCCTCCTGTAGCTGCCTTCATCACAGAGTCACCATTCCCTAATCACAGGTATTTAACTACACAAAGAAGGTGGTCACACTTACTATCTTCACAACAAAACATCACTTCCCCCTTAATTTCTGAAAAAAAAAATAAAACAATGAAAGACAAGATTATATAAATGATCTATGTTAGTTTTCAATTTGTAAAATCCTCAAGGAGAAACTAAGTTTTGAATTACTGAAATTTCATAACAGTAATTAATGACCTAAAGTTGTTCTAAATTATATTTTAGAATAAAAGTATAATAGCATAAATTGGTTCTTGTAGTTAAGCTTATTTACTATAATTTTGATTAAAATCTCCAAATGCATAGTGTAGCAACCATAATCTTTTCAA
Organism: Montemys delectorum; assembly: GCA_019843815.1. Taxonomy (NCBI): domain Eukaryota; kingdom Metazoa; phylum Chordata; class Mammalia; order Rodentia; family Muridae; genus Montemys; species Montemys delectorum. Next base: position 33,140 of record JADRCD010238625.1, read on the forward strand.
AAAATAATTTTCTGCAATAAATAAATAAATACATAAAGTTGGGCTCATTAGAAGCTATTATTAAAGCATACATCAGTAGCTCATAGAAATTCACAGAAGAGAACGTATCCCACTACAAATTTTTTTAAACACTTCATAGGGCAATCTATACAAATTTATTTGGCAATTTCTGGTACAGGACCCTGAGATTCAAAGAATTACAACTTAGAAATGTAGAACAAAAGAAGTGGAAGTATTTTGCATTTTTCTTCTACTAGTAAGCTCTTCAATCCAGCCTCTTCCAGTCTTCATCCTATTCCTTTCCAGAGTTAGCAAAGGATAAAGAAAGAAAGAAACAAACAGAAAGACAGAAGATAAGAAAGTTTAGAAACTGAAGGCTCACTGACAGTTCACTGATTGCTTTGCAGTTGGAACATAAACTCAATGTTCAAGATCTTCCTTCAAATTTAACCATCTCTAAATTAAGCATGGCATAGGGTAGGGCAATTTTTTTTTAATTTTTAAAATCTTTTATTATTATTTTGTATGTATGTATGCATGATTTGCCTGTATGTATGTCTAGGCTTCATATGCGTCCAGTGTCCTTGGAGACCAGAAATGGGTGTCAGGGCCCTAGGACTGGAGTTACAGACATTTGTAAGCCACTGTATGGGAGCTGCTGATTGACCCTCGCTCCCCCTTATCCATGAGCCATTGTGCCAGCCCTGAGTTTTAAAACTGATAGGATGAAAGTTCATTGAAAGCATGTGTGAGAAAATAGAGATGCATAAAGCTGCAACCGTAAGAGATGCTGTGTCTTATTGAAAAAAATTAAAACAGCCCTTACGTGTTCATGGATTAGAGGAATGATATTGTGAAAATGACCTCATACCAAAAGCAATCTTCAGATTTAATTGCCATAATAATACTAGGACCTTTATTCACAAGTATAGAAAAAAATAATCCAAAACTTTATATGGAGGCACAAAAGACCCTGTATGGCTAAAGAAATCCTGAGCTATAAGAGTATTTGAGAGGTCTCACCAAAGCTAATTGCATGCAGCCCTACAGAGCTGTCATAATAAACACTGAGTAGCACTGATGCAGACATAGGCACATAGCTCAATGGGGTGGAATAGAGAATCCAGGTCTAAGTCCATGCAACTTATTCTGTACGCTCTTTAACAAAGATATCAAAAACACACACTGGGAAAAGCCAATATGGTGTTGGGGAACAAAGATTTCAATGTTCAGGAAATGAAGTTAGATCCTAACTTCTCACTTTGCACAAGGCTAATTTTAAAATTAATCAAGGACCTCAACATTAAACACAATGCCCTAAAACTGATAGAAGAAAATTTGGGGAGTACACTTCAACTTATAGTCACAGGTTAATTTTAACTTCTAAGCATAGGTGGAAGTTTTTTGAAATAAGACTCCAGTAGATCAGGAAATAAGATCAAGAGTTTGGACATAGAAAAATGGGATCTTAGAAAAGTAACAAAGCAAAACAAAACAACAACAACAAAAAAAAAA
>JADRCD010238626.1:0-44372 GCA_019843815.1 Montemys delectorum
GGCTAAGATCAAAACCTCAGGTGACAGCAGATGCTGGCAAGGTTGTGAAGAAAGAGTAACACTCCTCCTTGCTGGTGGGATTGCAAACTGGTACAACCACTCTGGAAATCAGTTTGGTGGTTCCTCAGGAAATTAGACATAGTACTACCAGAGGACCAAGCTATATCACTCCTGGGCATATACCCAGAAGATGTTCCATCATGTAATAAGGGCACATGCTCCACTATGTTCATAACAGACTTATTTATAATAGCCAGAAACTGGAAACAACTCTGATGTCCTTCATCAGAGGAATGGATACCGAAAATGTGGTATATCTACACGATGGAGTACTACTCAGCTATTTTTTTTTCCTCTTAATTTTTTTTATTAGGTATTTTCTTTATTTACATGTACATTTTCCCTTTCCCATTTTCCCTTCCAAAACAAACAAACAAACAAACAAACAAAAGCAAGAACAAACCCCTTTTGCCTCCCCCTTCCCCATGCCTGCCACTACACCCTCTCCCAGTTATTGGCCCTGGCATTCCCCTACACTGGGGCACAAAACCTTCACAAGGTCGAGGCCCTTTACTCCTATTGATGATCGAATTTGCAATCCTCTACTATATACCTGCTGCCAGAACATTCAATCCCACCCTGTATAGTCCTTGATTGGTGGTTGGGTTCCTGGGAGCTCTGAGGGTACTAGTTACTACTCAGCTATTAAAAACAATGACTTCATGAAATTTGCAGGCAAATGGATGGAACTAGAAAATACCATCCTGTGTGAAGTAACTCAGTCACAAAAGAACACACATGGTATGTACTCACTGATAAAGCAAAGAGTGTGGAATACCCATGATACAACTCACGGACCGCATGAAGTGCAAGAGGAAGGAAGAGCAAAGAGTAGTTGTTTCAGTCCTACTTACAAGGGGGAAAAATAATCAAGAGAAGTAGAGGGCGGGAGGGACTTGGGAGGAAGAGAAGAAGAGGAGGGGGAAAAGAAGGGGAAGAGTCAGGTATGGGAGGAGGAAGAGGAGATGTACGGAGCATGAGGAAATTGAACAGAGGTGTAGCAAAGGGCGATGGGGAACTGAGAATAGCAACAAGAAAGTCCCAGATGCCAGGAAAGCAAGAGTCTCCCAGGACCTCTCGAAGATGACATTAGCTGAAATACTCTACAAAGGGGCGGGAGAACCCGTTGAGACCAATTCAGAGGTTAGGCATGGCCGCCATCTCCAAAATTTTAACCCAGAATTGCTCCTGTTTAAAGGAAATACAGGGACAAAGAGTGGAGCAGACACCAAATCCAGTCACTATTGCTGATGGCAAGAAGTGCTTGCTGGCAGGAGCCTGATACAGCTGTCTCCTGAGAGGCTCTGCCAGATCCTGACCAATGCAGAGGCGAATAGTCACAGCCAGTCATTGGGCAGAGCACGGGGACCCCAGTGGAGAAGTTAGGGGAAGGACTGAAGGAGCTGAAGGGGCCTTATCAATGGGAGGGGAGGCCTCTGGTCCTGTGAAGACTTGATGCCTCAGCATAGAGGAACGCTAGGGCAGTAAGGTGGAAGTAGGTAGGGTGGTGGAGGAGCACCCTTATAGAAGCAGGGTAAGTGGGGGGGGGTCATATATGGGGGTTGCAGAGGGGAAACTGGAAAACAGTATAGCATTTAAAATGTAAATAAATAAAATATCCAATTTAACAAAGAAAGAAAAGGACACAAAACTGGGTTGGTAGTGAAGTGAAAGAAACTGGGAGAGGGTGAAAACGAAGCACCATGCTTTATGAATCTCTCAAAGAACTAATAAAAAAAAGAAAGACTTTTTTTCAGTAGTTTAAGAGAAGATATTGGAAAAAGTTGAAGTGGTTGTATTTGCCTCTGCAAATAGTTCACATCCATCTTCTCTTTCAAAGTGAGAATCCTTAGGTTCATTTTTTAACAGACTTTGTCTTATCCTTATTCTTCTCCTAAGATGTAGTGAAAATAAAGTATAACAAGTCAAGATTTTTTTTTCTATTTTCAATCTACATATAAATGAGTCACTTATAACTAAAGCTTCCTCTAACATCCCAGACTGATGAAGAAATAGGCAAAAACTAAAAAAATTCAAAAATGCCATTTAAATACTAAGGAAAATCTAAGAATCGTTTCTTGTGAATGCGTAAATATTTGTGTTTTGGATCAAAACTTGTACTGCCAAAGATATTAAACATGCATTATGGAAACTGTGTTATTCACTGTGTTAAGAGAGGAGAGACTAGGAAAATCTATTGTAAGAATGAATTACCATCTCCTATTCATGTAGTTTTAGCGCTATATGAGGGTAGCCATGTGCTGGAGGAAGGACAGTGATGATGGCTTGGGTTTTAGAGGAATGCATAGAGGAAGATGGGAAGAAAGTCAAATGTATGAAGGAAACACTAAGACTTCATCACTGATTTTATGTTCCCTCTAAAGGAAAAAGAAAAATAATTATTAATCTTATTTCTTAATATCATAAGCACAAGTGGATAAGTAGATATACATGATGCTTGTTATATGTTATATGTACATACTCATAAAATTTTGACAACTGCATAAATAATTAAGGCTCATGAAGACAGTTAAGCTGCCTAAACCACATACATGTTAAATGTAGTGCCAGTGTTTACAGTAAACTCTGGAAACTCTAAGGGTGATGTTTGGAGTTTAGAACCTCACTGTTAAAACTCAAATTCAAAATGAAGTTTTCTCATTTAAAAAAAAATTAACTAAGAGATGACAAGGGCATTTATTGATAAAATGAAATATAATAAAAAGTAATCATCTAATCCATTGCAAATTGTCACTTGGGATGACAAAATCAGTTCCTCCCCTCAAATAATCACACTGTATCCCTTTAAGTACAATAGCATCTTATTCTTTTAAAGTTTTGTCTGTGAAATAATACATAAGGGAAAAGATGTTTACTGAAAAGTAGTCCAGGGTGATATTTTCATTTAGCATTGTTCTTGCAGTGTGTAGGGGCCAGGTGTGTGAGTATGTATACAGACGTATGAGGGTATGGTAGCCCAAGGTTGGAGGCAGGTATCTTCCTCCATTGTTTTCCACTTTATTAAATCATGGCATCATCCTGAACCCAGAGCTCACCATTTACCCGGTCTTGCTAGCCTGTTTGCTGCACATATCTGATTAGCAGTATTCAGAGTGCTGGTACTACAGGTTGTCCTCCACAATCCTCTCTGGCTTTTATGTGGACGCTGGAGATCTGAACTGTATTTCTAACACTGTATGCTGAGCTATGCATTCCTAACACTTTCTTTACTGAGCCAATTCCCTAGACCCAGAGGTCTATTTTATTCCAAGTAAATAAAGATTTACTTCAATGAACTCCTTTGTAAGTGTAGGTATTTGTGATCTTGCAAGAGCTAACATTCAAAAATTCAGCAAGACTCTGATCATTGACAAATTCAGTGATTATTGGATGTCCCCAAACTTCACAGCTAAAAGTAGCAGCAAAACATATTCTGTTTGAGTCTATAGCCAGGGTATTAATGAGATAAATCATCACTGCTTCACTTGGGGTCAGCTATAGTTACCTTCAGGAGTGAGGAACAAAGGTACGTGAAGGCTCCAACAGATAGAACTAAAATAGTTGGAGACTGTACTGGCTGGTTTTGTATGTCAACTTGACACAGGCTGGAGTTATCACAGAGAAGGGAGTTTCAGTTGGGGAAGTGCCTCCATGAGATCCAGCTGTGGGGCATTTTCTCAATCAGTGATCAAGGGGGTAGGGCCCCTTGTGGGTGGTGCCATCCCTGGGCTGGTAGTCTTGGGTTCTATAAGAGAGCAGGCTGAGCAAGCCAGGGGAAGCAAATCAGCAAGGAACATCTCTCCATGGCCTCTGCGTCAGCTCCTGCTTCCTGACCTGCTTGAGTTCCAGTCCTGACTTCCTCTGGTGATCAATAGCCATGTGGAAGTAAGCTAAATAAACCCTTTTCTCCCCAACTTGCTTCAGGGTCATGATGTTTGTGCAGGAATAGAAACCCTGACTAAGACAGAGACCATTAGACATCTTTGTCTCTATGTGACCCCCTCCATATGATCTTTTCCACATAGTAATGGTTAGATGGCTACGTTTACATTTTGAATAAGGACTCTAAACATGCTCTCAAGAGAGCTAGGTAAATGCCATATTGCTTTTCATGACCCAAAAGTTATACATCCCTAGATTCTGTTTGGATTTTTTTCTCCAGACTCAGAAAGAAGAACATGGACCTCAGATCTCCATAGAAAATCGTCAGTTACATATGGCATGATGAGGACGGGGGATATAGATATATTTTGGGGCCCATATCTAAAGACTACTCTCTGTACATATATGCTTTGAACAAACCCTAAGACCAGGAATCTAACTACTGTGAAAGATTTTCAAGGCAAAGCAGAAAGGATGAGTAGTGGGCCTGAAATTGGCTTCCCACATCTTGAGTTCCATCTTGAGTCCTCATACCATGTTCATTTCCATAGCTGTGAAGCTCCATACAGTTGTTTACCTAGCTAGATGAAACCTGAACCAAAGGTGACCATGGGGACTAGACTCAACCAGAGCCAATTAGAAGCTATTCCCTTTTATTTTAGTACGAAATGCAGAAATTTTATAATCAGAAGAAAGAAACAGAGAAGGATACAAAGGGGCAAATAGCAGAAGAAATAAGAGTTGGTGACAAGAAGGGCATGGGGGAGTACAGGACCTTCAGTTCTGGTTTCTGACTTCTACAGGCATCATTCCACCATTTGGTTCAAAGTATCACCATATTCTTTACTTTTTCTTTGTTAAAAATAGATTTTTTTCATATAGTATTCAGATCACCACATTCTCACAAGACTGTCCCTTTTGTGTAAGCCACTATGCAAAACATAATGATATCAAATTTGAAATACACATGTGCACACATTTATATCAAATATTACCTGTATAGTATAGACTGTGAATGAAAGGATTTGGGTATTGTTTTTAAGTTTTCTAGGTCCAGGAAGAGCCTTAGGGGATCTACAAGCTTTCTGTTTCTAGAAGTAGTCTCCTCAAGGCTCATCCCCCAAACTCCTAACCTTTTCATTCTATGATGCAATGCCTCTTTAAATGAGTATAGAACCAGTAGATATAAACTGAAATTAGTGAGGAGAACATAGAATAAGAAAATACCCCAGTTTTTTGTTACTGCATATTAAAAACAAACAAAACAGCAGTAACTGCTGATGAAGAGTGTAGAAAGGTAATGCCAAATGCAGCCCACACTGCCTCTGGGAACTGAGTCACTGGGTCTGGAAGGTGGGTCACATACATCAATGTTCAAATGAAATAAGCTGAAAGACACAAGGAGTAATACTGGAATTCCAATCTGTGACACATCTCTTCCAAACAAAACAAAACAAACAAACAAAAACAAAACAAAAACTAGGATTTGGGGCCTATATTTACAAAACATTTCATCTATTAGAAAGTTATTTTGTTGAGATCTTGAACTTGGAAAAAAATGCATGTGCTAGCATAAGACAGTTATTTCGCCTCTAAATTGTCTAAAGCAATGTCAAACTATTCAAACAAAAGTAAATTGAAAATGTTGATCATCAATAGGTAGCACTAACTGGACTTACTGTTGTTGTTGTTGTTGTTGTTGTTGTTGTTGTTGTTGTTGTTGTTTTAGAAGCAGAGGACATGAAGCTGAGATATGGGAGATGTTCAGGTAAAGTTAGAGGACAAATTGGGGAGTGGATATGATCACATTTCATCCTATATGTCTATGAAACTAGTAAAGAATAATTTTATTTTTTTTGAAAATGTTTAATATTTAATAGGATTTATTAGTGGACAACACATTGTGCTGTGATATTTGAGTTACATATTTGATAATTGTATGGAAATATTTTGGGTAGAACTTACTGAAACATTTATTAGAACTTGTCCAAAATGACTGAGAAGCAAGTCCAGAGAAATGGTATTGTCCACAGTCCATTTGTTAGGACCCATGTAACAGTCTTTTTTTTCTTTAATTTTTATTTTTTATTAGATAATTTCTTTATTTACATTTTGAATATCATCCCTTTTCCTCATTTCCCCTCCAAAACTCCCCCAGGAGACAGTCCTAAATGTTTTAAGATCCTAAGCAGTTAAGAGGTACTCTTTTTTTCCCCCTTAGATATTTTCTTTATTTACATTTTAAATGTTATCTACTTTCCTGGTTTCCCCTTCAAAAACCAGGAAAGGGGATAATTGAAAAATTTTATTTAATATATATTGAGAATGTTTTCCAGCTCCTGCTAGATCTTTCCTACCTCCTTACCCAACCAACTTTATGTGTTCTCTCTTTCTTAAAGAAAAACACACAATGGATGCTGTGAGCCTCTACATCATCATTGAACTGAGTACACGGTCCCCAATGAAGGAGTTAGAGAAAGGTTCTATGGAGCTGAAGGGTTTGCAGCCCCTTAGGACGAACAACAATATGAACTAACTAGTACCCTCAGACCTCCCAGGGACCCAACCACCAACCAAGGACTATACATGGTGGGACTGATTGTTTTGGCAGCATGTGTATAGTAGAGGATTGCAAATTCAATCATCAATAGGAGGAGAGGTCCTCGGCCCTGTGAAGGTTCTACCCCAGTGTAGGAGAATGCCAGGGCCAATAAGTGGGAAAGGGTGGGGTGGCAGGCATGGGGATGGGGGAGGCAACAGGAGTTTGTTCTTGTTGTTTTTATTTGTTTGTTCTGTTGCTTGTTTTTTGGAGGGGAAACTGGGAAAGGAGAAATTTACATGTAAATAAAGAAAATACCTAATTAAATAAAAGAAAGAAAAACACACAAAATGAAAATCAAAACAAACAAATACAAATCTAAAAAAACAAAAATATCAAAACAAAAAATCAATGCCCCAAAAAGACTAAAGCTCTTTTTATGCTGGCCAGTAACAAGAACAGGGCCTACCCTGGGTGTGTGGTATACCCACTGACTCTCCAATGAAGAAAACTAATTTTCATGCAGGAATAAACCGCAAATAGCTTCTTGATAAGAGGTGGGACATGTGTCTATTTCCCACCCCCCCCCCTTGTTTTGAACTCTTACTGGTATAGTGGGTGCATGTAGCCACAGTCTCCATGTGTTCACATACATACCAGGCCTATTGTGTCTGGACGATACTGTTTTATCGAAGCCATTCTTCTGACTCTTACAATCTTTCTGCCTCTTCATCGGCACAGATCCCTGAGCTGTGATGGGAGGATTTGGATGAAGACCTCCCCATTCAGGACTGACTGCCCCAATGCTCCATCATTTCTTGCTCTCTGCATATGGATCAATTGTAGACCTCGATGTTAATTCCTATCTCCTACAAGAAGATTTTTTTTTTTTTAAAGGAGGGTTGAGCCAAGCTCTGATCTTATTTCATCTTTTTAACTCTAAGGTGATGTCTGCCTTTGATGGTAAGTTATGTTTTCATAGAAATGCAAATATTCTAATATGTAAATATAAACACATTTAAAGATTATGCTGTACCACATACTTATGTCCTGGTTCAAAGGTTAGTGATGTAGGTTGGACTATGTTTGGTGTTCAGTCACAAATTTCTAGATTTTTGTCAATATCGTTCTTAACAATTCTCTTAAAGCTAGATGCAGTGACTCATAGCTGTTATTATAGCACTTAAGAAGTTAAGGAAAGGAGGATTTCTCTAAAACACAACCTAGCCTGGACCTCACAGTCATATAGTCAGTTCCAATCCACAACTTGGTTACAGAACACAATTTATGTCTCAAAACATGAAAAAGAATTAAAAACAAACTCTTTTAAAGAAAAAAATTCCAATATGCTTTAAGATCTCTCAAGAAGTTTAATAAACATTGGAATTTAATACAAAAGCAAATTCTGATCCTTCTAGCTTGGTTCTGGAAAAATATCCAACCCTTCCACTTCATCTTTATTCCCTTTGTTAGAAAAGTCTAGGATAATTAAATGGAAGATAAAAGAGACGAGCAATATTTACTCAATTTCAGCCTGCCCCTGGCAATGTTGACCCTTCAAAGTACTGACAAAGGATTTGCTACCAGAGTTTATTTTGTTGGTATTGTATTCTGCAATCTCTTTACCTAAACTTTTTGGTAATGACCAAAATGCGAGAGGGGGGAGCTAGTCACTAATGTCAAACCTCATAAGACATGTAAGTTACTCTTGGTCATGCTGCCTAGTGTCTGTGTTGCTTGGAAAAAAGTATACAAAATGTCTAGCACAAGGCCCTCTATGGGACAGAAAAGAGTGTCGCAAGGTGCACTCCTGTCTAGCCTAAGTATATACCAAAGTTAGACTCTAATGAAGAGTGTGGATGAAGCCAGAAAGAGGAAAGAGGGCTTGATGCTACCCCACAGCAGCACACTGGCAGGTATTCACAGGGACCACTCTTTGTGGAGGTCTGTTCATCATTCACATTGCTTTCCTTTGACTCTCTAACCACCCCCACGTCTATGGTCCCTGAAATGGCCAAGCAGTCCTCATGGACAGCTTTATATTCTTTATATAGCACTTAAAACAAGCAAAAGTTCTGTCTCCTGTGGAGGAGGTGAGAGAAGCAACAAAACCAGTAAACAAAATACAGTATAGAATAGAGTGCTGGGTTCTGAACAAAATAAGTAAGAAATGTGGTAAGACTATGTCAGTGTGGGAGGTTATAATTTCAGAGATAAAGTTAGGATGCTCACCTGACATTGGGGTAGAAACCTGAGAAAAGCAGAAAATAATACAAGGAGGTACCTGGAGAAGTAACGTTTTAGGTGTTCAAGTGTCATCAAGGAGGCCACTGTAACTAAAGTACTGTGGGAATGGTAGAATTCAATGTATCAGAACAAACTCATCTGAGATGATGTTAGATTTTACTATCAGATGGAAACCAAACACAGGAAGCTATCAAAAGGCTTTCTGCGAGCGGGTGGAATGATCTTCTCTGCAAAAGGATAGTTCTACATACCAAACTGGCATTCGGCTCAAGTAGGAATAGAACAGATGTGGGCAAAACAGTTACATGTTTTTCCATAATCTAGGAGTGTGGGTGCTGGTGACTTGGATGAAAGGGAAAACCCAGGAGAGGCTACAAGTAGTCGACACTGAGTACGTTTCATAATTTTCCAGATATCAAGCATGGGATAATAGAAAAAATATAATGACATAAAAGCCAAAGAAGGAAGCTTCTGAGGTATGAGCAAAAGAGAAGAATGGTATTCTCTAACAAAAGTGGATAAGTGGACTTGGAGGGGATTCTCAGACTCCTAGACCCAGACATAATCAAGTTAAAATGACCTCTAAGGAAAGCCTTTCCAACTGTAATTTTGACCAATTATCTTAAAACTTGGGGTTATGAACTTAAGACAGGTCACACACTGATGGAATTTATGAGACTAATCAGATGAGATCCTGAAAAAATCCACCTCTAGCACCATATGGAAGCCTCATACTATCTACTAAGCATTAGTCTTTCTGGGCTGATTTGGCACTCACAGGTAACCTGGTGTTGATCAATTAACCAGTAAGCACTGACATCATACAAGACTACTCTTTTCATGATGGATCAAGACACTAAGGAGCCCATTCTACAATCATGTCTCAGCACAGGCACAAATGTTCAAACAAAAAGACCAACTATCTTCCATCTAATAATTAATGACTATTTCATCTTTACAAACTACAGCTTTAGACTTCGTCAAGTCTTTATCTTCCTGTAAACAATATTTACTAAGAAACTTATATAATTGCCCAACAGTAGTCACTCAAGAGTGATCCTTTACCTTTTAGGCTCTAAGCATAAACATCCAACAAAACACCAAAACCTATAATAATTATTTCAAACATCATCATATTAAAATATCTACCATTACATGTGATATGTTCTTTCAGTGGCAGTGAATAATAAAACCAATTTGTTTCAGACAAGTGTGTTCCAGGCATATCTGGCTGAACAGCCAAATGTGAATTCCCATAAACAATAAATGAATACTATAGGCTGGAGCATGTAAAGGCTGGGAAAGAGCAGTCACAGGTACTGAAAAGGGGAGCCAAGGACAAAGAATATAAATTGAGAACATAGAGCATCCTGGAGGCCAAGGGCAAATAAGAAGATCAACTGCATCAAGTGCTTTTGAGCAGTCAAGTAAGATGAGGACCAATAAATGATTTGGAAACTTGGAAGTTATTAGTGACCTTGATAAAGGGTGGCAAATGGTGGAAATCATGATTGATGGAGGTTCAGGAGAGGATAAGGAAGAGAAATTGAAGGCAGCACATACAGTCAATCCTTTCAAGACATTTTGATGTGAAAGGAAGAAGAGAAAAAGAGCAATCACTAGAGAGCAAAGTGGGATCAAGGAACCATTTAATAAGGACTAGAGAAAGAGCAATTTTCTATACTGATTGGGGTGCTCCAGTCAAGAGAGGGAAATACTGATGCTGGAAGAAAAACTGATGGAGGTTTGTTCTGTGAATGAGGCAAGGATACAGTATATAAGTGAAATGAGTTGCTAAGCAGGAACTTGTTAAAACATGCTGGGTATGAGTATATACCAATCGAAAGATGTGTGTGAGCATGGCTGGAAAGGCATCTCCTTTGCTAGATAGGTATCAGAGAAAGATACAGGAAGCTGGATTGTCAGATTGGAGATAAGAGAAAAAGTGGTGCTAGAGGGGAAGGAAGTACATTGATAAGAGAAAGAAAGTAGGTGGAGTATCAAGAGGTAGAACATGATTGCAGAGCAGAATGAAGTATTCACTTGAAGCAACCGAATGTTGATCCATTCATCAGTTCCAGTATACTTCTTCTGTCAGAAAGTATTTATATAAATAGAAAATACCATGATAGTAAGTGGAAGAGATAGGTCTATGAACACTGTCTCTCAGGTTCCTACTCTTATCTCTAATTAAAGCATTCCCAAAGTTTGTGTTCTCATCTCCTTTCTTATATTCATTCTTTGAGATCTCATCCAGTCGTGTGCTTTCAAGTACAGTGAGGGCCTAGGTTAAATGTTCATTGTTATCATTATAATTCTATTGACCAGTTGGTCTATTATTTCAATGAAAAAAAAATAAGACAAGTAATTATCCTATTTTTATTTCTAGTGTCCATATTTTAAAATGTTAAAATACAACATGAAATTATTTTTAACGTATTTGAAGTAAGCCAATATATCTGAAGTACTATCATTTCAAGAAGTGACGTAGAATTAATCAGATACTTTCAACTGTTGCCCTAAATCTTCAAAATGCAATGCATATGTTATTGCACTAGACACCAAACCTCTAGACAGTGATTCTCAGGCTTCCTCAGGCTTCCCAGTACTGTGACCACTTGCTACAGTTCCTCATGTTGTGGTAACCCCCAACCATGTAGTTACTTTTTTCCTGCATCATAACTGTAATTTTTTTCTACCGTTATGAAACATAATTATTTGATATGCAAGACATGTGATATGTGACCCCCAAAGGGAACTCGACCTACAGGTTGAGAGCTGCTGCTTTAGAGGCTCATTTTCTGATGAACCACTGGGGTTTATCAGAACTCAGCTGTGGGATCCTCTAAGAGCATCTGAAAACTTCTAAAACCAACCATGTGATAACAAACTAGGAAAAACAATCTTTCTCATTCCCATCTTTTCTCGGTCGTCTTTACTCTTTGTGCATATTTAGAATATATGTATATGCATATATGTTTACAGTAGCAATTAGTTTTTTTTTTTTTAAGAGGCAATGAATTTGAACTAGTGGAGGGAAGAGTAATATGGGAGGACCTAGAAGGGAGAAATGTGGTAATTAAATTATAATCTCAAAAAGAAAAAAAATTATGGCTTAGTCTGGAAATGTTGTCTGATAACACCTGTTCAGCACTCACTGGATCTTGTGTTTAAAATCGTTAGCAATATGATGGTGTCTAACAAACAGATGTTAAATTAAAAAATTCTAATCATAAAGTGTGTTTGACCAAAGAAAATTAAACTTCACAAAACTAATTTTTCTTCCTCAGAAATATTGCTAAAAATCTGGAATTTTTAAAAACGAATAATCTCCTGAGGTTTCTTGTTTGTTCGTTTGGTACTATTTTCTGAACTAAAATTAATTAAAGAAAGACCACCCTTACATTCAGAAGTTCAGCTATGGACCTTACTGATTTGAGTAATCACTTTTATAAATAAGTGTTAAAATATTTCCAGGCAGTGCATCTTTTATTAGCATTCTATAAATGTCCTGTCACAGTGATATCTGTAGGGAATGACTGTAAATTTAAAAAAATAAACAAAAATAACATTGTTACTATATTTTCAACAATATATACTGAAGAATCTGAGTAGATGCAGTTGAACTGTGATCTTGGGCTTGAGTGATCAAAACTTACAGAGGAAAAAGTACTATTTTTATGTGTCTTTCATTAACATTTATTTGTATTTTCCCTAGTTTTGTGTTGGGCACCCTCAGTGATGGATGTAGTGATATCTTCTGCTGGGCAACTGAGTTTAGAGTCTAATCAGACACCAAATGTATTTATACTGTCTATTTCCATAATATGGATAAGTCTGAAAATATTTTAATATTTGATACCAGGGTTTATATACTATATATATATATGTGTGTGTGTGTGTGTGTGTGTGTGTGTGTGTGTATACATATACATATATACACACATATGAATGATGAAAGTTTGAATTGTTTTGAATAGATTAAGAAAAAATACCAAGTTTGATATTGTTGTTTATTATTCATCTGGAAATAGTTATTAAAGGAGATAAAGGTGCATATCTACTGGCTAGCTTCCATAATGCTGGAGATACCTAGCACTCTACCAGGGAAAAGGAGTAATTAACAATCTTACCCAGCTGTGACCCTTGTGACCTGCACTAAGACTAGACGGGGACTAGATGTTACTGATGTAATAGCGGCACAAACATCGTGGAAGTAACCCACCACTTTCTCATTGGACTTAAATCTGCTTCTTTAGAATGAGGCCCATACCTATCATTATTTGGCCGAGAACCTATGTCTAGGCAGCCTGTAGGCCATAGGAAGAACCTATCATTAGTATTATTCTCCCAGATGGATAAAGTATTAAACCAATTTCTTCTTGCTGTGTTCATGGATCAGTGCATCTCTCTGCCCTTACTAGGCAAGCTGCCCCAACTGGCAAAAGTGCAGAGAGTAAGAACCTGCAGAATGCTCAGTCCTAAGTGGAATATAAACAGACAAGGTTGTTCACTTTCTCCATACCTATTCAACACAGTACTTAAAGTCTTAGCAAGAACCATAAGATGTCCCTCAACAGAAAAAAAAAAAAGCATGTAGTGAATTTTCTGATGTAGTTTTACACAGATCTTTTTAAAAAAGTAACATCATGAAATTTGCAGGCAAATCACAGGAAATATCATATCCTACATGGCTCTGTACAAGGTCTTTTGCATATATGTTATAGCTTTCAGCATAGTATTTTTATGGGATACCTGAGTCTATAAACCAGTGGGACTCTGTGCTTACTCTTGTGGCTGTTTTCCTTCCTTTGTGTTGCCTTTACCATTTTTGATGTGATGGTTTTGGTTTTATCCTACTATCTATTATGTTTGGTTCTTTTCTCCAAGAATCCTGTTCTTTTCTAGTGAGAGGTATAAAGGGAGTGAATCTAGAGAGGAACCGAGAGGAGAGGAGGGAAAAGGGGACTGGAAAAAATAAAGGGAGGGAAAACTGTGATCAAGATATATGAGAAAAATCCATTATCAATGAACAAAAATTTCAAAACAACAATACATAAATATAAACTAAAGGAGACATGCCATCTATAAGAACTATGCATTCTTTCACTCTGCCTGTAGACTCATCTCAGTGGGTCAAATTTTCCCTGTTCGGAAATATTTGGGAAATGCATGTACAATTCTTCTATTCCTTTAAGAAAGTTCTCTGTGTCTAGATTCATGAATCAAAAGTCTTAATTATAAAGATGTTTTTGTGTAATTGCATGGTATATTTATTGGATAGCAAAAGCAAAATAAAATTTCTGTGAGGTCTTTACTCAAAGGATTCTGAAATCTGGCATGACTAATAATCAAGGAGAAATGATGCCTATTCTGGAAAGGACAAGGGGGAAACACAAATAATTAGGAAAAATTTGCTTTCTATAACTGCACAAGATGGTATCTTTGCTTTTATTGGTGCCTAGAGAAGTTTGTCTTAACTTTATAAAAAACTTTCGGCCAAATTTTGCAATTGTCTGTAAATCTAAATACAGAGGTGGCAGCTCCATGCATAAGCAACCATTTTCCACTGAATTACCCAAATAAGAAAAGTCATTGGATATCTAACCCTGTGATAAAAGAAATGACTATACCAATGAGTCATCTTTTGGCATCATCTTTGCTCCTAAAACTGGGACGAGTCTATCTCTATATTAATATGTTCTAAAGCAATTCATCTCAAAAGAGCAGGCAAGGCAGAGAGACCCTCCCAAGTCTTACTTGACAGGCACATGTATTTGCTAAGTGATTTCTGTGTTTTACTTCTCAGCAAAACTCATCTAGTAAGATGTTTTATCTACAAAGGTCATCTCTTCATCTCTAGTCAATAGCTCCTCCAGAGAGAGCCCAATACTGAGTCTGCAAAGATACTGTCTAAGCGGTATCACTTCTAAATATATGCACCAGACCCATCGACCTCTAGGAGGAACGTTTTGCATAAAAATCTTCCTCAAAGCAATTAGACCTTATTCATTTCACTTATAGCATAAAGATAAAGAATATGTAAAGTAGGGGAAGGAATGAAAAGAGTAACCTTTATTAAAACTCTAATGTGTTAAGCGTAATACAACTGATTTCAATATTTCTCATATGTATTCATCATAAAATTAAATTCTCACACCTAACTGTTAAAGCAGTGTATGAGCCCCATTTTGCAGACCTGAAATATAAGTTGCTCATAAGAAGCCCAAAGTGGACTTACATTCAGATTATAAATCCATACTCTATATGGAACATTTAATCATTTCAATTCTGTTATGTAATCAATCGACACTCCGTGTATTGTTGTGACTCTGTGTACCGTGTTCATTTTCTACCACTCAACTTTACTTACTTCATCTAAGCCACCATCATCTCCTTATCACTAACTCCTTAACCAGTGGTTCTCAACCTCCCTAGTGTTGCAAACCTTTAATACAATTCTTCATGTTGTGGAGACCCCAACCATAAAACTGTGTTTATTACTACTTCTTAACTGTAATTTTGTTACAGTTGTGAATTATAATGGAAATATCTGTGTTTTCTGATGGTCTCAAGTGAACCTGTGAAATAGTTGTTTGATCCCAAAGGGATCATGAACCACAGGCTGAGAAATACTGTCTTAGACCAAGATCCTTAATAAAATAATGGGCTGTGAAGGCAATGAACATATTTGGAAATATTATTGTAAAATACATATATACACATACACACACATAGACATATGTGTGTGTATATGTAAAAGTATATGCTTTTGAGGAAATATAGTTTAGTAAGTTATTAACTAAAATTAGAATATAAACATAATTATGAAATTAAATTAAAATTTTATGATTTCTAATATAAATTATTTAAAAACATACATTTACAATAAAAGAATAATCAAAGTCTAATTTAAAATATGCTAAAAACGATGTTCAATTTGTACATAGCAACTTCATCTTTCTTAAACAGTAGCAAATTTACTTAGAGCTTCTAATCAGCTGGGTTCAACTATTCTACAAAACACACTTACTGGCCAAATCACATATCTAATTTGGAGATATTGGGAAGTGAGTGGGGGGAGTGGAATCCTGACCTGTTCATTCGTATATAACTGAGAAGGCATATATACATACACACACATATACATACATATATACACACACATATATATGTATATATATACATATACACACATATACATACATATATATGGAAAAATGTTTTGCATGTTGTGAGCAGGCTAATGCATACTTTGCTTATGACACAGTGGTGACAAATCTCTCTGGTGATTTTCTGGTATAGTTGCCAGCCGTGATCAAACAAGTCTTCCTCCTTCTATACCAGCTAGTTACACTGCTGAAGATTAAGTTCAAAGGATACATGCAGGCTAGAACTGTGCTGAAATTTGTGTCACATAGTAATACAGAAGGAGGGGTACCTAAAATACCCACACACGTATCATGAAGAATTAACACTCCTCTTCTGTTCCTATGTCTCCTGATGGAACTGTCACACTGAAGTTGCTACATATACTTCCCTATCAATAATTGGCCACATATCTATCTATCCGTGAATAATTTATCATACTATATGTTCTGTTGTGCAACCACTATTCTTTCAAAATCTAATATTGCTAAATGAAGATCTAGTTCATTTATTTTAAATTCATGTTCACAATACATTTTCCCTTTTCACTAGAAATGGCTATTTGTATTATGTCCAAGCCTTCAATAGTAAAACCAACAAAAATCCAAGGCATAAAAAAGAGATCTGTCTATAGTGCATGCTAACAGTGCAATTACTAGCCTAAAATGTAAATTTCCAGCATGTCTGGATATTGTTAAAGTGACCTGTAATGTGATTTGGCAATTTATTCTCCCAGAAACAAAAATTTCTTCAGTTTCCTACAAACCCACATGTATTTGGTATTACTACACAATGTTTTTTTTCCAAAGTGATAAATATAAAATGATATAGTCTTAGTGGCCTACTGATTTGTTGCATTTTATAATTGTGGCATAAATATCAGTGGCCACATTTATAGATGCTCTGTTCTTATAGATGATTTTCAAGTCTATTCAGTGACTTGTTTGTCATTTCCCACCAATTTGTTGAAGCTGTTTAGATAGCCCAAAACCTAGTCATTTGATTGTGTTTGTTGTATATGGTTCCTAGGAAAGACATAATATTTTTTGTTCTGAGCTTTTTGTTGTTATTTGACTTTTTTGTTTGATATATTGAAATTCTAAGCAGTTTTGGTGTGATCAAATTGAGTAACCATTTCCATTGTCCTCCTGGTATATTACCTACTTGTATGTTCGTTTATATGCTGGGCAAGCTCTCTGCCACTGAGTTACCTTTCCTTCCCTTTGATATACATATAAAGAAATAACTTGCTACTATAAGGCAGAATATGTCTGTATATGTTCCTCTACATTTCATATAATTTAAAATGAATTTCATGTACTTACTTTACTGTGTTTAGAACTTTTTAAAATGTCTGATATATACCTATCATTCTACTTGGCCAATTAGTTAAATACATCAGTGATTTACATTCTCATTGATTTTTATATCACCTATTTATTAGTTTGACTTCCCAGATGACTTACATCTGAGAGCTATAAGAGGTTGGGTAACAGAGGCATAAAATAAGGTAACAATTAGATATCTCATCTTATCAGGATTACTTCTATTTTGTAAAAATAATAATATATCTGATCTTTATTCCAATGAATATAAAATATTGTTAAATAATTCTATCTGAAGCACAACTGTGGTATATAAGACTTGCCAGCAGATGATTCTTAGGGTTATTTCCATGTACTTGTCTTTTACAATCAATAATTATATTATTTATTAATCCTTCATGTTTTCTTATTTCATGGTCCTAGGACTCATCTGCAATAAAAACAAACTCACAGCATGTATCTGAGAAACAGAGTAGCGCTTTTACTATCAATGCAATGCTACATGTGTTCATATTAAAAATTTATATTTAGAACTGGGAAAGGGGATGACATTTGAAATGTAAGTAAATAAAATATACAATTAAAAATTGTATTTAGAAACTTATTCAGTTATTTACTATTACTGGATATCATGTCCAGTTATTCTCTGAAGATTTAAAACTCTTCATTGGCTTCATTTTATCCTATATAACTTATTTCTTATATATGTTAATAAATGCTTTTGTAAATCGATAAATCTTGCTATGGACTTCTATTCTTAAACTTTTCCCCCAAAATTCATTTTCTAATTTATCAGGAGTTACACATACACACACGCACACACACACACACACACACACACACACACATACACACACACACACTATATATATATATACATATATATATATATACATATATATATATATGTATATATATATATACTTTGATCAGATTACTCCTACCCTGTCTCCTCCAACTTTTCCCAAACCCCCTCATCATTAATTTTCTGTCCTACCTTCATGTACTCTCCTTTTAAACCCACACTATACTGCCATCATGTCCATGAGTTCAAGGCTGTCCACTGGTGCCTTGGCAGCATTCTCTGTATTTTCTTCGTACCATTTCCTGCTCTTTTTATGGACGTTTCTACCTTGCTCCTTTTCCTGTGATTTTTCTCTTCCCACTTACTTTGTGAGCTCCTTGCTGTCCATTCCCTATCTGCTGTATTGCACCCTCATACATTAATCTTCAAATGACTTGTTTTATTTTCCTCCTTTGTTTTATTTTTAGTGTTTAAGATTTCCATACACATATATAATGTATACTGATCAACTACACACCTTGTCCCCTCTCCTCCATTTTCTTCCTATTCCTTCTATTAATTTTCTCTCACAACATCATATGCTGTGTTTTAACACAGTGAATCCACTTAGTGATGTCTCTATGTGCATGGGTTTAGGACAATGTACTGAGGTTTGTGTATTCTCACATACGTGTAGAAAAGTGATTATCCTGCCATGAGAAGCTTTACAGCTTGGGGTGGGACTTTCTGAACCCCTCTTCCATCTATCAACATAGATGGCTTTAGCAGACTTTATCTTGTGCAGGTACCAAAATCCCAAATGCTATAAATTTGTGAATATCATAGCCCTGTTGTGTACATCAAACCCTTTTCACTGAAGATGTCTACCTCATTTGACTCTCATAATCCTTTCACTGCCTGTTCCATGTTGATCCCTGAGCTTTGGAGGAGAAAATAAGAGATAGATGTCTCATTTAGATATGAGCTTGCCAACGTATCTTATGCTCTGCATTTGACCAGTTGTGGGTCTCTGTGCTCATTGTCATCTACTGAAAAAATAAAAGGAGTTTTTCTAATGAGAGTTAAGAGATTTGATATTCTATGGATATAAAGATAATGGTGAAGTTTAATATTATGTCCATTTACTGGAATAATAAATAGTATTAGCATTTTTTCTCTAAGACTTATGATCTAGCCAGATGTGGGTTCTTGGCCCAGTTAATGGTAGTGGTCTGAGTTCTCTCTTGTGAAGTGTGACTTAAACTTAATCAGAATATGGTTATTTCCCTAATATTCATGCCATCATTGCACCAGTAGACACATCTTACCAAGCTGGGTAAAAATATCGACAACTTCTCTACCTATATCCTAAATAAAACTTTTCAGCACTATGAAAGCTTGCTAGTGAGGAAGAATCTCACAAGTCGCTACCAGATCTCCCAGACTGATTTCTCCACCTTTTACAGTTAAACTATGTGCTATCTTTAGAATAGAGTCAAAACATCAAATCTGGTACTGGGCTTTTTATTTAATAGCTCATAATGTCAAGGAGAAGTAACCTCCTTATAGGATAACTCCATATAAACTCACTTGACATGCATTTATTTTAATTGTTCTGTGTGAGTTCAGAAAGCACCATGTTTTTTCTTTCATATGTGATTACTGATTTTGAATCCTCAGTTATATGTGTTTAAATTGAGTTACTCAAAGAAATCAGGAAGTTAGTCAAGCCCATGGTGTGGGGCTTTCAAGGTAGAAAGACAAAATAAGAGTGGTATGAAGGGGAAATAGGGAATCACACAATGGGAAGGATTAAATGATTATTTCCTAATAACTACATTCATAATTATAAACTACTATTTTAACCAATTAGGATACTCGGTGAGGTTTTATATGTACTATGCTTGCTGATTCAATTATGAATATTGTATGATGTCTATTTTATTTTCTTCATTAAATTATGAATTATTGAGAAGTCTATTTCCCAGTATCCAGCTACGTGGAAGAATGGGGGCTATTTCCTAGAGTCAGTGTCTGATTTTATTGAATTTACTTCATAGAACTTTGTGTGACCTAATTTATACACTGTGTGTTAATTATATCGTCTCTTACTGTCAAACATTTATTGTCAGTAAGTACTATTCTAAATAGTGTACATATTTTAATTTGTTAGAATTCACAAAGCCCCTTGGTAATATTATTACCTGTAATTCACAAATAACTACTTGTAATTTACAATGCTAAGGGATAATAAGGTAAAATAACACAACTAGTAAGTTGCACTATAGGGAACTGGACTTGGTCACTCTCCAAATTCTGCATGTATATAGACTCCCAAACTGCCCCTGAATTTGTGTTTAAAAAGATGAGAGGTATATATTTGTTGAGTCAATTGCTGTATGTGCATTTGTCAGATCAGCTTAATTAGCAGAATTACTGAAATCTTGCATATCCTTTCAAAATATTTTGTCTGATTAACTTAATTTCTGACAAATGTATTAGCATTTCCTATTTGGATAATAATTTGTTTATTTTGCAGAATCATTGTTAATTTATTATATCCTAAGTTCATTTCAGTTCATGATTATTTCTAATCAGTGAGTTTTATGATGGCGCTCATATCTCTACTTATACACTACAATAAACTGCATTT
The DNA here is from genome assembly GCA_019843815.1 of Montemys delectorum. Lineage (NCBI taxonomy): Eukaryota > Metazoa > Chordata > Mammalia > Rodentia > Muridae > Montemys > Montemys delectorum. The sequence continues at coordinate 20,640 of JADRCD010238626.1, forward strand.
CATCTGATGTGCATTTGCTATACTACCTGCTTTTAAATATTTGTTCAGTTGGCCTGAAATAGCATTCTTATTTTATATTATATAATATGTACTGTATTTATTACATATAAGTGTTCACCTTTGTATGTTATAAACAACTTTTCTTTTGTAAACAACACTTAAATTGGATTTTGGGTCTTAACCGCTTGCAAAAATTCTAATTTTAGTAGTTGGATTTAGTGCTAGAGATATTGCCCAGAGGTAGAGTAATTACCCAGAACACACACAGCCACACACATAGTGTACCCCCCCTACTCTGAAAATAAAACAAAATAACATAATCATATATCTTACTTAGAATTTTCTCACTGTAACAATTATATGAGATAAACATATTAAAGAAAGATGGATTTATTTTGATTCAGGGTTTGAACGTTTCAGTCCATACTCAGCTGATTACACTGCTGGTAGGTGGTGGTGAGACTGAACACTGGTGTGGAAGGCACAGGGGAGTGAAAATGCTGAGTTCACAGTAGCTGAGGGGCAGAGAGACAGAGACAGGAGCAGGCCAGAAGCAAGATACCATTCAAGGTTCATGGCGCTGGTAACCTATTGCCCCCATACCCTAAGTTTCCACCGTTTTCCCAATAATGCTATCAATAGATGGATAAACTAATGGATTAATCCTTTGATGGAGACAGATTTGATTTTGTACATTTACCTCTTGCCATTGTTAGAAGCTGAGAATACCTACAACATACCGGCCTTTGGCAGATGCTTTATGCCTAACATTAACAGCTAAGTGTTAGCATTTTTTTCTGACTTGGTTTGTATGATCCAGCTACCAACCTTCAGTTGCTATTATTTTTGTTCTTTTTTTTTACCACCTGATTGATTAACCTTAAAAGATAGTTCATTCCTTTTTTTGTTTCCAGTGGTTCAACTGCCTCTTTATTAGTGTCTATTAATTGTACAAAATAATGGGCTTCGTTGAGATCTTTTCATACTTGAGTGGGCTGCTTTGATCATTCCATTTTTACCGTACTCATTCTTCTGAGCTACGAATAAGCTTAGGAGTCTTTATTAATCCCACAATCACAGAATATCAATGCTGTCTATAACTTTACCTCTATCCTCCATAAAATCAACATTAGCTACTTTCCCTCCTTAACTTAAAAACAAATCATAGAATATATATTTTGATCATTTGGTTCAGGTTTTACTCTCAACTCTCCCCAGATCTTCCATCTAAATATATGCTTCTCTCTCTCTCTCTCTCTCTCTCTCTCTCTCTCTCTCTCTCTCTCTAGCTTTCTGAAAGAAACAAAGCTAAGCAAAACAAAAACAAAAAACAAAAACAAAAAAACAACAACACACTCAGACAGTAGGCTAGAGAGAGATAGTTCGGTGGTTAAGAGTACTGGCTGCTCTTCTAGAGGTTCAATTTCCAGAAATCACATGGTGACTCACAACCATCATAATAGGATTCTATTTCCTCTTCTGGTGTGTCTGAAGACAGCAACGGTGTACTCATATATATAAAATAAATAAGTAAATCTTAAAAAAAAAGAGCTCACATTGGCATTCCCTCACTCTACCCCACCACACATATATACACACATACAAACACATACACACAGACAGACACACATACCACACAGACACAAACAAATGGAGTCTTGTTTTGTGTTGTTCAGCTACTCCTGGATGTGGGTCCTGCCTTGGAACAGGCTTGATATATCCAGTGATACCCCACTGGAGAAAATTAATTTGCCTTTCCCAGCAGGTATCAGTAATAAATAACTTCTTGGTTAGGGGTGGGGCTTTGTGTCCATTTAGCCTTTGCATCACTGGTTTGTCTGGTTTGAACCTGTACATGTCTGAGTTGTGCTGTCAGTCTCTATGAGTTCATGTGTGTATCAGTCCTCTTTTATCTGTGAGACAGTGTTCTTGGAGTCACCTCTGGATCTTGAAAAGTCACCTCAACCTTTTTGCTTCTTCTTTCCCATAGATTCCTGAGCTTCGAGGAAAGGAGTTTGAGGAAGATATGACATTTAAAGACGAGTGCTCCAAAGTCTTTCACTGTCTACCCATCATCCAGTCGTGGGTCTCTGCTAGTGACTATCTACCACTAGAAGGATCTTCACAGTGAGGGTTGGTTGGTTCAGTTATCTATGGGTATAGCAGTGTGTCATCAGGAGTCATTTTTTGTGATGTTCCCTTATCAGAATAATAGTAGGTCTTGTCATTGCTTCTTGAGTTTTGTTGCATTGTTCTAATATCAGTGGTCCATTATATAAAGTTAGCAATTCCTTCAGCAAGAATCTATAAAAAGGAATCTGTCTCATTCTTTCTGACAGCAAATATCTTTAGCTTCCCTTCATTCCTAAATCATAAACAACTAAACCTATTGTTATTTTCTTTCAATAATTAAAAACTATATTTGTAGTGTCTGCTGGCATCCACTTAAATTATTACTATTTTGTTGTATCACTCTTATATCACCATGGATAACATGACTTTCTTCTTTAGTATGTTTTAATTTATTAATAACTTTTTTAAAAACAGAGTATATTAGCTACTAATCTTGTTGCTGTGACAAAATTCTTTGACGAAAATAACTTAAAGAGGGGAGGGTTTCTTTTGACTCACATCCATCATTGCAGGGAAGTCCAGTGGCAAATGGAGAAGACACATGGTCGGTCACACTTCATCCATGGTCAGAAACCACACAGCAAATGAATGCTCACTTTGCAGTCTCCTTTTAACTTAATAGGTGGTCCCAGCTCATACAATGGTGTTTTCTACATTTAGGGTAGGTTTTCTCACCTCACTTAACCCGATCTAGATAATCCCTCACAGACAATCTCAGAGATTTGTTTCTACAGTGATTCTAAAACCCATCAAGTTGACAGCAATCACCAACACACAGACCCTAGCTATGCTGTGCAGGAAAACTTCAAATCCCTGCCTACAAGTGACTCCCTCACATTTGTGTAACCAAGTAACTGAAGCGTATAGGAAGCACCACAGCTGGGGGTTTCTCTGATGGATCTCTGAATCATCCTTTGTTTCCTTGAGTCTGGAAACTGATTGCTGTCTATAAATCTGGAATATTCTCTATGGTGATCTATTGGGCAATTCTGTCATATTCTTTTTACTTATATTGGAAGTAATGTTTATGTTTTATGATTCTATTCTTTATAATGGCACAAAATGTTTGTATTTCTACATTAGTGGATTGCATAATGGGTGATATCCTCCTGTTTTTTTCTTCAGCCTGGGGGTCTCATTAGACTTCTGTAGTCCATTGTTTATCAAATCTAGTGATAATTTTGTTTCTAGAAACTCTCTTTCAGTTGGTCTTTCAGTTTGGGTTCATTAACATATATATTTTGATGTATTAAATTTAATTTTTAAAGTATAATTATTGATGGGTCAGTTTTGTTTTGTGTAGTTGTTCTCATTGATATGTTTCTGGTTCTAGGGATCAGACCCAGGGACTCAAGAATATGGCGAATGCTCTACAATGGAGCCATACCCCTATATATGTACTTTTTTAAATGCTACATACTTCTACATTTACAGACTTTACTGATTCTACCTTAGGAAGATTTATTCTCTTTATTTTTTTCTACAATTGGCTGATTTTTAATAGTAGATGTTTTATACAAAGATAACCCTACAAGAAATTTGCCCTTTCAGCATAGATAATTCTATCCTGCTGGAACTCTTACAATGTTAACCAGTCATAAAGTTTTGAATTTATTTTTCCCAGATAAAGATTCTCTAAGAATACTGTAACCCCAGACCATAAGACACACATAGCACGAATGTAGTCTTTCTAACTCAAAGCCCAGAACAAACAGGAAATTCCCTTTCTGCTTCCTGGGGCTCTTAGAGACTGTTTTCTATTGCTGTTGATGGCTAAGCAGACTACTGGCTCCAGGATTTTGTTTGCAAGTTTGGTTCCAATCCCAGTGCCTATGTCAGCATCCAGTATTGATTTATTCTATCCAGTTTTGATACTCCCTGAGCTCTCTTTACTGATTTTCTTCTTTGTTTAGGTTACTTGGAACCTTAGCTTTAGAAACTTCTAGCATATTTTTACTATACTTTTTTTTCCAGTGCTTAAGTAATTTGGAGCAAAGAGATTTCTGTGATCTTCTCCTTTTAGATGTTTGCAGCATTATTCTTGACTCCCTTTTCTGTTGAGGGTCCTCTTTAGATCTCTACTCATCTCATTGACTAACAACTATTTGAAAATACTGGGATGTTTTATTTTGTTTTATTGAAAAATATCCACATGTTGACAGTTTACCCATAATTCTGTTTTTATTTCATTCATGGTGCTATTCATCAATTCTGTAACATTCAGTACTCTAAACAAATTACTGCTCCTCATAGTCATCCTTCTCTAGTCATCTTAATCACCTATCTCCAAACTACAGCCAGTCAATTACTGCTGTACAGTCTACCTCTATAAACTTACCCTATTATAAACTACTCATATAAATGGACTTATAAAATCTGGTGGGTTATGACTGACTTCATTCATGTAAAATAATGCTTTAAGGATTAATTGATATTGTAATATCTACCACTATTTTTATTACTACTAATATTTCTTTGGACATACAATATAACACATTGAATTACTCCTTCATTAGCTGATTAATATCCAGTTGCTTTTAGTTATAATAAAACAGCTATCATGAACAAGTTTTTGTGTGGAACTGTGTTTTCATATCTACTATACGTACAGCTAAAATAGAACATATAATAACTTTATTTAATTTTCTCAGCGATTGTCAGATGGTTTCCAAAGTAGTTACACCATCTAAAAAATCCTATTAGCAAAGTATAGAGGGTTCTAATTTTGCTATATACTTCCCAGTACGTACACCTTTTTTTCTTCTGGCCATCCTACTATGTATGAAGTGGTATCTAATTACATTTGACTTAAATTTTCCTGGTGCTAAGCATATTGAGCATGTTTTCTTGGTCATTTGTACATCTTTGGAGAAATGTCTAGTTATAGCCTCTTTTGTGTTTAATTGTGCTGCCTTTTATTATTGTACCACAGAAGTTCTGTTTGTAAGCTAACTACAAATCTCTTGTTTTAAATATATATATGTATCTATATACATATATATGTATAATTTGTAAATACGTTTTCAAGTTTTCTGAGTATTGTTCACTTTCTTAACAATATCCTTATATAAGCTTTAATTTTGAGAGCGGCCAATTATCTCTTTTCCCCCTATACTTTATTTTGTAATTTCCCATGCCACTGCTAAAAATGTTGTATCTTATTCCAAGGTCACAAAGACTTATACATATTTTTCTAAAGTCTTCATAGTTTTAGAAGCCACATTTAAGTTTTTGATTCACTTAACTTAATCTTTTCTATGATACGAGCACAGTGGTTTAAAACGGTTATCACCTGGAAAGGTCTTCTTTAAGCATTAGAGATCTGACAGGAAAATGACATGGTTTGGGATACAGTATGCATAACGGCTATAACAGCAATGATAGAGGTCACGAGACGCCATCCTTCTGTACCTTGATTTCTCTAAGAATCATGGAGTGACAAACACCTAGTTCAGAAACACGGATACTCTCGTGTGTTTCCAAGTATGTTTATTTTAATAAAGCTAAAAGGAGACATCATTGTTGTATTTCTGCTGTAAAATAAAGGGGCAATATTGAATTTGTAGGAACTAAACACACCAAGGAACCTAACCAAAAATAGTCCCAGGATGATAGGCATAAAGAAACAGAAAAATTTATTTACATAGGCTGATTTCTTTTAGTGTCCTGGCGTAACCTTGTTCCAAACATTCACTGTTGTGATTTATTAGAAATGAAGGAAAATAATAAATTGAGCACTTTCTTAGTAAAATCACTAGAGGTTTCTTTGAAATTTAGATGTATTGACTAGAGACTTTCATAAGTGTCTGGAAATCAATGCCAATATTTCCAAGTAATGAATCATTCGTAAAGAAGAAAGAATAGAAATTCTTTATAATATGTTAAACCAGAGTAAGTAATTCTTTTCTGCATTTCTGTCTGTATTTCAATATCAGAAAAAAAATTTGAAAGATTAAATAGGAAGTGAGAAACAGATCCTATCAAAAGAACCAGTGGGAACAAAGAGTCATAAGAATGTGAACAGAAATGAGAGGATATCTGGTGGATAGGACAGAAAAATTAGTCCTAATTTTACAATGTCAACTCCCTCTAGAAACTACAGAGTACACAATGTATTAGCAAAAGAAAGTTCATAAGCTGTTTTTGATATTTTATAGGGAAGACTTTCCTATGAAAACTTATGAACGCAACATTAAAAAAAAATCTCTAAACATCATGTGCACTTCATCTTGTGCACAGAGTGAAACAAAAGGAATGTTGAAGAAAGAAATATTAAATCCAAGTTGTAATTCTGAGCTGGTTAACATCAACTAATGCCTAGGATTCATAAGATATCCTATGAGCAAGGTTTTAACTCATCCATTAAGAATTTTATCCTTCTGTACCAGACACGGGGGCTCAAAGGAAGGGACCCTAGATGGTCCCTACAGTGGGGAGAGGTAACTTGTAGAGCCCACCTCCAGCAGAAAGACAGGGCATCAAGTGAGGGATGGGGATGCCATCCCACAGTCACAACTCAGACCCATAATTGTTCCTGTCTAAAAGAACTGCAGGGATGGAAATGGACAAGAGCCTGAGGAAAAGAAGGTCCAACTTCAGGCCCAAAGTGGGATCCAGCTCAAGGGGAGGCCCCAAGGCCTGACACTATTTCTGAGGCTATGGAGCGCTCACAAAAAGGAACTTATCATGACTCTGAAAGACCCAACAAACAGCTGAAAAAGTCAGATGCAGATATTTGCACCCAACCAATGAACAAAAGCTGCTGACCCCTGTGTTTGAATTAGGGAAAAGCTGGAAGAAGCTGAGGAGGAGGGTGACCCTGTAGGAGGACTAGCAGTCTCTATTAAACTGAACCCCCGAGATCTCTCAAACACTGGACCACCAACCAGGCAGCATACATCGGCCAATATGAGGCCCTCAACACATATACAGTAGAGGACTGCTGAGTCTGGGTTCAGTCAGAGAAGATACACCTAACCTTCAAGAGACTGAAGGCCCCAAGGCATTTAGATGTCTGGTGGGGTAGGCGGGGACATCCTCGTGAAAACAGGGGATGGAGGGGAGTTATGGGGTGTGGAACAGTTGGAGGGTGGACTATGAGGGGGATAAAGAAAAAAAAAATTAAAGCAATAAAAAAGAATTTTACTCTTCACAGGAAGCATATTGCAACATTACCATCATACTCGAGGATCACAGAGCAAGCTTGGGTACATCTATGAGGATTGCATGGCAAGCCTGTGTAAGTCTATGCGGTAGCACGAGAGCCTGCTTCTACCCAGGCCTTTGTGTTTCGTGGAGCAGAGGGGAAGGATGAAGCTGGAACTCATCTCCAGGTCTTGCTTCTGAAAAGGAAAAAACTCTTTGAAGAGGTATATGACTCCCTCTCTTCTTTTGTGTTCTCACTTCATTCAAAAATGCTAAAGACGTTGGGAGATAACGCTATTTCCACTGCTTTCTGCAGTCCGGGGCCTTCTTTGTCTCAGATGAGGCCAGTCAGTGGAACAGAAACCATTGATCCCAATTTCTAAGATGTTTCCCAATGACCCTGTTGCAGTGATGTAAACCGACAGGGATCTCAGCCGTAAGGTTTCTGTGATGCTAAGATGCTCGGGAGAATGTGATCACAGAGCAAGAGGAAACAACCCGCTGCTTAGGGGCAAACATGCTAGTGTTTTTTGACTCGGAACTATTCTTTTCAGTAGATAAAACGATTAGAGGCAGAACTGTACTAGAATATCCAGGTTCCCTGCAGTTGATTTTCTGCCACTGGAACCTCAACACCCAGACCTGCTCAGCAGTGTACTGCATATATTACATCAAAGATTTATCACTCCTCTCGGTCCACCTCCAGGGAGCATTTCATCACCGAGGAAAATAACTAAACTCATTTGAGCCCCTCTTTAATTTTTAAAGTGAAAATCTATATCCATCAGGCACGTGTCATAGTTTCAGAAGGAGAAAACAAAGAAGGTTTTGTAAATCTCCTTTTTCTCTTTAAATATGATTATAAGACGCCAAGAGTAAAATGAACTTAAAGTTAGTTTTATATTAATAAAACAAATTTTCCAATGACTATTTTCCCAGTGTTTTAGTAGATATTTAGACTCACACTAAACTATTCCTCTACTGGCATGTATCTCTGTTGTTTGACTTTTGACACATTTCTTTGAAAAGCTCCTTTTAGCCTAAATTGTACTCAATTTGAATTTCCAAATTGACAGGTCAGTTAAATATCAACCACATTTGCTGAACCTCTTTTCATTCTGTTCTTGGACAAATTCACTGAGCATATTAGTTTCCTTTAAAGTGAAGAACCTTTCTGGTTTGTGTTGATGAACATACACTTATTTTAATAATTGTTGAAACGCCAGTTGACCCTTGCTACCTGTCTATCAGTTTTGGGCTAGTGCCCTATACATTATCTAATTTAAGTCTAACAAACATTTATAAGGTTGGCGTTCTTGTTCATTTATTATTTGGAGAAAGCAACATTCAGAAAACAACATAACTTACTCACAGTCTTAGAGCACCTAGGGCACCTTTATCTAAGAAGCTGAGCTCCAAACTTAGACACCCAATCCCCACTCTCCTCAGCTTCTCCAAGAGTGAGCACCGGCAAAGGAGGACCTGCAGAGACCTACAAATCAGTCCAATAAATGGCACAAAACTACAGAAGTATGAATCTTTCCCTACCCAGCTCTACCTTTTCCTGGGGGATTTTGTCTTCTATCATAATCTATATTCAAGCTCCTGATACAGTCACTTGTGGGCTTTCAGTCTTTAGATAGCACATGCATTGGTAAGGTCTTATGAGTATTTTAACTGTGGGTACCACTGTATGATATATGCCTAAAACCCCATCCTGAACCTGGGAAGCTGAGACAGGATAGTGAATTCAAACCCTGCCTGAGTTACAGTGAGACCCTGTGCCTCAAAAAATCAAAACACAAAATAAATCAAACGTTTAATTTTGTTAAGTTCTGACCCCTTGCTGAATTTCATCTCTAACTGCTTGATGGATTTCTTCACCTAGATACTCACCACGCTTCTGAAATCACTGCTGAACCCTCTAACTCTGTTGATACTGAATGTGTTTTCTGTTCTCAGAAGGAGTGCATGACTGGGAGTAAAATAAAACTTGTCAAAAATGACAAAATTCAGAAGTGACTCATATGCATCACCGAATCCTAATCCCAGTCATCAAATTTGGAGCTCACCTAATCCTCTTGCTTCAGCGTTCGGATAACGAAGCTCCAAAACTGAAACAGTGACTTTCTGTAGACAATCATGAATTTATGCCTTAGCTTCCACCAGAAGCTTGAATCACAGGGATTTTTTTTTTTTTTTTTTTTTTTTTTTTGTAATTTATATCAGTTTCGTACTGGGCATCCTGCGTGTCACTCACCATACTGAGAATCCACTTTGCATGATCTCATTCCATCCTAGTACATATCACGAGGAAGCATCATCGTCCTCTGTCTCAACTCAGGAAAGTAAGGTTCTGGCAGAAGAACCCACTCATCCAGGCTAGTGTACTGCAGGAGATAAAACCCTAAGCTAGCTCCCTCACTTCAAACTCCTGGCTTCAGCCTGCGCTCCAGGCATCTATTTTCCTCTTTCCTAACAATGCAAGCCGTATAAAGAATAGAAATATTCTTGACCATTTCAACTATTGTACATTTAAAGACAAAGGGATTCAACAATAGAACCCATGCACTAAAATGTGTCAACAAGGTACCTCTTTTACCAAGGGCTGTGCACTCTCCAGCTGTTCCAACTTACAAAACACAACTGCACCTATAAAGCAGCCAAACATTTTATAGTGCTTTGTGTTCTACTTGTTGGTAGTTGGAGATTGCATGCTGTTTCCCTTAAACCTTATGAAAGTGTTCAGTGACCCATTTCCTACATCATTTCAAGTATTGTTATTACAAGGTCACTATCTTTCAGATTTCAAGATCTTTTAAAACTTTTAGAAAATGTCAATGAATCTCAAAAAAAAAGAATTCATTTTGTTCCATTATATTTTGGAAGTCTGCATATTACATATTTATTCATGAGAACTGTGATGGGTGGTGTACTGGCTGGTTTTGTGTGTCAACTTGGCACAGGCTGGAGTTATCACAGAGAAGGGAGTTTCAGTTGGAGAAGTGCCTCCATGAGATCCAGCTGTGGGGCATTTTCTCAATTAGTGATCAAGGGGGTAGGGCTCCTTGTAGGTGATGCCATCCCTGGGCTGGAAGTCTTGGGTTCTATAAGAGAGCAGGCTGAGCAAGCCAGAGAAAGTAAGCCAGTAAGAAACATCTCTCCATGGCCTCTGCGTCAGCTCCTGCTTCCTGACCTGCTTGAGTTCCAGTCCTCACTTCCTTTGTGATAAACAGCAATGTAGAAGTAAGCCAAATAAACCGTTTCCTCCCCAACTTGCTTCTTGGTCATGATGTTTGTACAGGAATAGAAACCCTGACTAAGACAAATTGGTACTAGGAGTGGAGTATTCCTGTGACAATCTGACCATGTTTTGGGTAGGATTGTGGAAAAACTTTGAAACTTTGAGCTAAAAGAGCCACTAATTGTTAAAAACTCTGTGGGATATTCTATAGGAGCTTGGAAGATCATGTTGAGAACAGTGCAGAAGATGGAGACCTGGCTTATGAAATTTCAGAGGGAAGATTAAAGACTCTTATCAGGGCCATGTTTTTTGATTGTGAAGATTCTGTGGTTCTGGTTAGCTGGGGCTGAAGTGTCAGCTGTGATTAACAAAATATCAAAACTACTAAAGTGAAAACTTTGCATTACTGAGACTATTGATGCTGGTTAGCTGGAGCTAAGGAATTAGCTGTGATTAAAAAGAGACCAGCATCATCGAGATGGCATCTTCTGAGAAGTGTTTTCTGAAAACACAAAGAGGTTGTGTTCCAGAGATAGCCAAGGTTGTACCTTGTCCTGCAGCAAGACTTGCTAATGTGTAAGAGCCACCCAGGTGGTACTGGTTTTGACAGCACAAAGGGGTCATGGAGAGCAGCTGAGGCTCAACACAGTGATAGGCCATGGAAGGCCATTGGTGTAGCCTCAGTTTGCAATTGATGGCCCAGGACTGAAGGTGTCATGCAAAGGAGTTGAGGCTTGGCACCATGAAGAGAGCCTATGAGAGGCTATTAATGAAGCCTAGTTACAGCAGTGTTTTGGGAATGCCAGTACCATGCAATGACCACCAAAGACAGCAGCAGCAGTGGAGTACAGGCATCTGCAGCCCAGAAGACAAGATGTGTTCTACAAAGGGCAGAACTGGAGAGGTGACTGAAGCCCTTGGTGGAGCCCAGAAGATCGTGAGTTGGATCCCAGACATTGGTTTTGCTTTTCATTGTGACTGTGCCCTGATATTTTTACCTCTTAAAAGAAAAAAAGTATTTTAGTGGTGTCCACAGTTAAGACACCTTAAATTTTAAAAGATATTAGACATTTTAAATTAATTAAACTTTTAATATATAAAGACTGTGAGACTTTAGATCTTAGGGATGAATAAAAAAGTAAGGGTTGAGGCTTAATAGTGATGTGTCTGTGTGTCAAGTTGACAAGGGGTCAATTGTACTGGCTGGTTTTGTGTGTCAACTTGACACAGGCTGGAGTTATCACAGAGAAGGGAGCTTCAGTTGGGGAAGTGCCTCCATGAGATCCAGCTGTAGGGCATTTTCTCAATTAGTGATCAAGGGGGTAGGGCTCCTTGTGGGTGATGGCATCCCTGGGCTGGAAGTCTTGGGTTCTACAAGAGAGCAGGCTGAGCAAGCCAGAGAAAGCAAGCCAGTAAGGAACATCTCTCCATGGCCTCTGCATCAGCTCCTGCTTCCTGACCTGCTTGAGTTCCAGTCAAGCCAAATAAACCCTTTCCTCCCCAACTTGCTTTTTGGTCATGATGTTTGTGCAGGAATAGAAACCCTGACTAAGACAGGTGGGTCAAAAGGTGGATAAAAAAATAAATTATAAATAATAATAAAGTTACAAGTAACCTAGATCAACAAGAAATCCTGGAAACTAAGTCTAACAACAATCCAATTTAAGCAGAGGCTGCAGCTATACATAAACAAATACTTATGTGCACCTCTTGTGGTCAAAATATACAATATGTGCCATCTATACAATCAATTATTGAGAAATTGAATTCAACTCAATTTGACAACCTTAATAAAAGAATCAAGACAGAGATCACCTGATTATATCATGAATCATAAATCATCAACTATTTTTCAAAAATGTCCTTTCCATTTTACCTTTAAAGCTATTACTGTAGGTCAAACACCAGCACCCCTCACCTCAATTATCAAATTATGCTTCAGAAGGTCTACCTGTCTACAGTCTCACTAACCCCACATTACCCTTAATGACTTCAATTACCTTATAGACTAATAGAAACTTATTTTTATGCACTGGCCACTGTCTTTCTCCATAGCCACATTAGCCATTCTCTCTAGAAACCTGTTTTCCAGTTGGGTTGAATTAAATTTTATTTTCAGACTTAATATAATTTATCTTCCATTTCTATGCAATTTTTCCTGGGAGAGAATAGATTTTATTTGCCACTAGTATATGGTTGGCTTAACCATGAATACCTTCATTAAGCCTACATTCCTCCACTTAAAGTTCCCATAATCTCCTAAAGGACTCTTCTGGGGTCCCTTTACAGCATCATCCAAATCATTTATCTCATAATTGTGTTTACTGTTTTATACAGCTAGAGCAATGTCTGCAGATCAGAGACATATTATTTACTATTTTCCCCAATATCTAGTTATGATCCTGGAGCACAACAAAATGCATAAGTTATATCTATAGAAATGTTGTATCTATAGAAAGGATGAATAAGTAGCATAATCAATACTTTTCCCTAAAATAGCACATTTTAAAGCTCACTAGTCTTGATGAGGGATCATAGTTATATTTATCTGTGAGTATAAGATTAAAATTAAGAATGCACTTGGGAATTATATTGGTCTAACAAAGTAGCCACAGTAGATCCTCTTCGAAGGTCCCATGAACTCTCTAGCCCAATTGGATAGCTTCCTAGCACCAGACATGATTTCCTCCTGTTGAATGGATCTTAAGTCAAATTAGATAAGTGTTGGTTACCACCAACATGTGAGTGCCACAATTGCACCTTTAGGGATATCTTGTGGTCATTGTTGTAGTTCAGAGGTGTGGTTCACAGATGGTATGACCTTGGTCCCCCCTTCAGACCCTACACAGTATTTTCTAGTGCCATGGAAACTAGGCTACAGGAAGGAAACTTTCAGGTTAGACCAAGCTCAAATAATCCAAGTTCTGTATTGTAAGTGTGCAGTGTCTTCATCAATAGGGTCTGATCTTCAACTTCTGAGAAACATCCAAAGTGCCTCAATAGGCAATATTCTATATTATCTGAGAGTGACTTTGACTGTCCTTGACCAACCATATGAAAGGAGATTTCTCATGATTAGTACTGGGGTTTGTTTGAGTCTATGATTCTTATGGGGATCACTGTTAACCCAAGTGTCATAACTTTCTTTAGTATAAAGGTAAATATGAAATAATATGATATCTTGAGGTTTGTCATTCAATCTTTGCTCTATCCATTTTTTGTTCTTCCTTCTGTATTGAATTTCTATACCTCTCCCAGTTGGAGGCCCTTCTACATTTTTGTATTTTATGATTGATATAACCTATATCCTGCTATTCCCTTCTCAAGCCCCATACCAGGTTCCTACAGCTTTCCTGGTTTCTGCAGTTACTCCATATTATATAGTCACATCTGAATATTTGGACATAGGAACCATAGATAAATAACAAAATATGTTATTTGATTTTCTGGGTTCAGATTATATTATTCAATATAATGTTTTTTAAATCCATTGATTTGCATCTAAATTTCATGATGTTATTTTTCTTTATAGCTGAATAGTTATATATATATATGTGTGTATATATATGTATATATATATATTACATGCTCATTATCTATTCATTTATTCAAGGAAAATTTGTTTCCATTTCCTGGCTATTGTGAACATGGCTGAGCAAATGTCTGTGGAGTAGAATGTTGACTCCTTTGTGCACATGCCAAGGAATGGTGTATCTGGGTCATATGGTACATTTATTTTTACTTTTTTGTGGATTTTCTATAATAATTTATAGAATGGTTAGATAAATTTGCATTCTAATCAACAGTGAATTAGGGCTCCTTTTTCACCACAACCTCACTAGTATTAATTGTCAATTCTTTTTGCTTTCTTAACCATTTAGACTAGGGTAAGATTAAAATCAGAGATTTCTTTTATCTTGAATTTTCACAATTGCTAAGAATGACAAATGATTTTGAGGTATTTCTAAACCAGTTTTATTTTTTCTTCTTGTTGTTTTGAGAACTCTGTTTAAATCTCTACCCTCTATTATACCAGAATTTTCTCTATGCATCAAATAAAGACCATTACGAAGAAGAAGAAGAAGAAGAAGAAGAAGAAGAAGAAGAAGAAGAAGAAGAAGGAGGAGGAGGAGGAGGAGGAGGAGGAGGAGGAGGAGGAGGAGGAGGAGGAGGAGAAGCAGCAGCAGCTACAATTAGACACAATGCAGAGATCAATGGACAATAGAGATCTTAGTCCAGTGGGTACATTTAGATTATAGTTCCTGAATCTCTGGCTCAGAGAACATTGAAGAAGTGTGGTATAAAGACTGCAAGAGCCAGAGTAAGTAGGTTTTATTTACATAATTGTGCATTCATAAGTAAATACATATACACATATATGCAACAATAATAATTGAAGAAAATAAGACTATCACTTTTAGCATGGGAGCATGAAAAGACTTGAAAAGAAAGGATATCAGAGGGTCTGGGGGAAGGAAATGGAAGAGGACAATGATATAATTAGATTTTGAATAAAAAGGAAAAATATTATGTTTAAAAGTCACTTCTCACTAAGAATATATTATCACAAAGCAAATCCCTTAAATTTTTTATTGATTACCTTGGTTGGACACAATATATTTTGTATTTGTATCAAGTACTGAAATGAAAGTGATCTTCATAGAAACACTGACATAATTACTGTAGTCATTTAGTCCTGAAAGATAGAAAAAAAAATCTCTTTGTATAAAATGCCCTGTATGTGGACTAACACATTTTTTAAGTGTCCATATTGCTATTCTTCTTTACAGTGTTGTTATCTACTGTGTGCAAGTAAAATTGGTCTTTCATCGCATAAAAATAAAGGCATGAGAATATTCTAGCTTGAGCAGCTCAGAATATAAACTCAGCAAGATGCCTGGTTATCATTTGACATTGTTTCTATTCTTCCTGCTAGTGTTTTCAATGTGGCCTGAAAATGTCATGACTCAGAGTGGTTATTTGTAGAATTGCTTCAAATTCTTATCTAAACCACTATAATTTCACACCTAGTATTGAAACTACCTAGTTTGCCTGCAAGAGCTCCACTTACTTGGTGATTATACAGCACTTGCTAAAACTAACTTAGTGTGCAATGGTTCATTTTCTAGCTCTAGGAAGAGAAATGTATTCGAAAAGAGACTGTGTTCCATGCTTCTCCTATTCAGCACACCTTGATGTTAATTCATGCAGCATCTTTTTTTTTTTTAAACCATCACCTCTCAAAGAATCTTCACCGTTGAATTTCTCTAATAATGTCTCAGTTACCAAATCTAACAAACTCTTTCCCTATGCTCATTAGTCCATGTAACTACAAATCAAGGCAAATCTTTCTTTGAAGCTCTTTCTCTGCTGGTCTTCCTTCTCTTGTTTCTGGTATTTGGTCTCCACTGTAAGCTGACTTTCTCCTTCTAAATACGTTTGTTCCTGCTTTAGAATCTAAACCTGTTGGTCTAGCCATTAATTTTTTTCCTCTCCTGGGCCAGATATTTCGATCTCATCATATTAAATGTTCCAAGTATCATATTCTCCAGATCATCATTAGTCATAGGTAGACTTAAAATTTCCTGTTAAAATTAAATTAAATTTCAGCTGCCACCTTTCCTTATCCATATGCTAAATACTTGATAGACAGTCAGGACATTTATAGACTTTCTTGTGAAGAGGTTCTGATATGCAGCATTAGCCTGAACATCTGAACACTCAAGTTGTACACTTCCACTTAGTCTTTTGAATTTCTTCTTTATCAAATGCTATCCACCAACCACATCACCTTCTGTTGAAATCAGACCCCTTCTGCAAGATGCATCCAAACCTATATACCTCTCTTATAGTCACTGATAGCCATCCTGACTGGGAAGGTGGCAGTTCTACCATGAACGCATCCAAATCTCTTTACTACTTCTACCCATGGTTCTTTGCTCTGTCCTGGTTGGTGTGGATGCCTACTCTGCCTAAAAAAGGGTTCAAGGATGTCCTAGTTGACAATCATCACTGAATGTTCCCAGTATGGGAGGTCAAATGCTTAACGACAATTTCCATATCTTCTTGGTTGCTTGTCAAAAATCATGCTATTTTGTCACCTGGATCTTAAGGACACTGGGATTTAAGCTGATGAAATGAAAGCCTCAGGACACAATCCAAGGAGCCACTCCAGGTGGGTGGAGTTCTGAAGCCCATGCCCTTCACCAGATTGATGTGTGCTTATTGTCACTTATGCCACATGCCTCATAACACCAAGCTCTATTCCATTGGAGAATGAGTGAATCAAGGACCAGTGTCTTTTATGTAAGGATAATTTACAGGACATAAAGGCTTCTTGTTGACAGCACAATTTATTTCCACTGCAACTTTGAGACAGATCCACAAGAAATGTTATCTCTGTTTCCCAGATGCCGAGAAGTTTGCATCACTGTTTAGTAATATCAATAGGGCTTTTGCATCATTCTTCTGTCTTCAGGTTTCATCAGCCTTTCTTTTGAATCCCCTGAGTGTTTGCAACTCATCAACAGTCAATGAAACTATATCTAAAATATATGATTTTTCTATTGCTCTCTCTACTGTTTGAAAAACATGAAAATGAGGTTTCACTGCTTACATACTTGAGAAGGGAGAGAGGGATCTTCAAGTCCTCTGGTGAAATAGCCATGTATTTACATAATTATCATATTGTCTTGCCTCAACTCCATTAAGATAACTTAACCCTAAGACAATTCTGGGGGTGTTACTTAGTAAGCTTTCTTTGAACGGGTCTTTTTTTTTTTAAGTACAGTAGTAATATATACAGACTTTTATCTCTAATTGTGTCTAAGAGTTCATTTTTTTCCTTCTTTCAGGAAAGCTGTCAAAACAAATTTGAGAAATTTGAGAAATGTTTGAAAAAATTAATTTTAGTAATCTTATTTCCAAGAATATTCTTAAATATGTTATGGTTATAATTATTATTCTTTGTTAAGTCCAAATAATATATTGCCATATTTTCATATAACAAAGTTTGAGACTCAAGAAGTTGGTTTAAAAGCAATTAAGTTATAGAAGAATGTATACTGTATTTTCTCTGTTATCTTAAACAGCATTGTATTTTGTCTTTGTTGTAAGTCATTTCCTTTTAATCGAAACATTTCCTCTATCTTTAAACAAAAGTATATGCATGAATCATTATGAGGAAAGTCAGTCTCTGGTGGATGACCCCGTAGAAACAATCAATGACACTTGGCCATAACCAGCTGAAGTTAACTCTGACATCGTGGACAACAGACGAAGAAGAGGTATTACTGAGAGAATTTGGCATGAGATATTGACTCCCAGTTCACCTCTAGACCAGAAAAACTGTGATACTGGAGAATTAAGAATAAGGTTGTTTCAAGGGAGACCCCAGGACTAGTGTGGGGTTTAGTATGTTTGCTGAGTCCATGGTAGGTCAAGATCTCTAGGAGTTAAGATAGTCTAGTGGATATGAATTATTTATAGTGCATAGTTGTGCTGCTATATAAATCAAGAGAGGAATGAAAGATCAAAGCAGACAAAGGATTTGTACCCTGGTTTTTCAGAAGTGAATGTGGAAAGATTTGTGCCAAGCTGGTGTTCCTAAAGGGAAAAAAAAATTACTCAAAAGCTAAACGTTGTACTGATGAGCTTCCAGGGGACTTCAAAGCCAGAGCAACAGTTCACAAAAGACATAAATGATAAAACCGTGTGGGTAAAGTAAAATCAAGCTTGTCTTAGGAGTAGACACTTATTTTCTCCAGAATGTGCAATATATATTTCTACCCTATATGTAAGTATACTGGAGGTTAAGATTGTTCACCTAGCCTGAGGCCCTATTAATAGCCATGTGTGGCAGATTGAAAGGCAAGATTTTTTCTAACCTGGAGACTATCAGAGCCAGACAGAGGCAAGTGGTGCAGATAACAGTGTGCCCCTACTTCTCCTGGGAGTCATGCTAAGCAGTATCCCTAAACCAGTAAGTGGAGATGGAGGGGATGCACAGCAATTTAAGGCCACAGCACCCTAAGATGGCTTAAGAAAAATGACTATGTCTTATGGAAGACACAGGGTAATAAATTAGATGGGGTACTAGCTTCCATCCATGCTAGTGTAGCTGTCACTGATAAAAGGCAAGAGTGACTAGTTAGTCGTACTTGTGGCAACAGCAGGATGCCTGACCAGGATGCTGCTCTGCATCAGCAGCCTGGGCTCAAGAACCCTGGGTTCAAAGTCAGTTAAACGACCATAGCTGCAAGTGCAAAATTCCCAGCATCCAGTGCCAGCAGTCCTCTGCCATTTGACTGCCTCGCCACCATGAACAACTGCATGGCACCCATGACAAATGGAGTTATCACTCTTCTGAGATCCAGGTGCCTACTTCCCAATGGTTGTTGTGGCAGAAAGGTGAAATTGAAGCATATTAAACCTCAGTTTCTTAGGAGCCAAGACAAGAAGTCCCCTTCCTGGAACACAGAAGACTGCATTTGACAGCCCATCGTGAGGACTGGGTGGCTCTAGACAGAGAATGAGGCTTTTTTCAAGGCTAACAAAGGCCTTGGAAGCTAAAAGACAAGCTCAAATCCTGGATTTACAGGGAAAGCACAGGGGAAAGACACATAGAAGAATCCCCCTTTTCCCTGATTCCCTCGCAATGCACAGGGAAGAAGGGACAGTACAGCTAGTCGCCCTAATTGAGAAGATTTTTTTCCACCTCAGTGAGCATTCTTTCTCAGCTCTCTCCTAATTGGCCCTATTGGTTATTTGGACACATATACTCATCCAGTCACCGCCCACTGGTCTATATCTAAAGTAGGGCACAACCGTACATTTTCTTTGCCAGCCCATCTCAAATGGTTCTAAGCTCTGGCTGGGTCGATTCTAGTTGACTCTGCTTTCTCTGGAGAAGAATCTAGATAAGATTTTGGAATCTGGCTCCTAGCAAGACTCTGGTTATCAGCCATCTCCGAGCTCTGGATATTGACTTGGATGGTAGATGGTCCTAGGAGAAGAAAGATTGTTGCTGAGGCTCCCCGTTGGAGGCAGACTGTTGCCACTGACAGGCAATCCTGCTGTGCTTCCCACTGCTTCTCCTCTGACAGACACTATTCATGCTTCAAGATGAATCATTCAGGTCTCAGCCTTCAAGACCTAGTGCTTCTCCTACAAGCCAAGGGACTCCAGCCTTTGAGAGGGGGCCAGAGCCAGGAGACCTGTCACTTCTCTACACTCCTTAGTGACCCATTCTCTGTCAGGGACTGTTCTTAGCTGCACTTTGAAGCCTTCTGAGAGCTTTCTAGCTGTAACTGTCACAGACAGTCCTTCCCCTGGCATTCCAAAGCCAGAGGGGACCGTAGAGCTATAGCACTCATAAGTTCTCAGCTAAACCAGGTGAGATATGAAAAGGTCTTAGTACTATAGCACCATGAACCTCTCCTGTGAGCAAATAGAAGCATTTCCTGATTTGTTCTCCTTAGCTGTCTGCTCACTCCATTCTTAGAGGAAAGGCAAGACAAGAGCCCAGTAGGAGGCAGAATAATAAACTATTTCAGAACAACTGATATGATTCATTAGATTGTTACATGCTGTGTTGGGCTTTGCCAATGTACCTTTATTAGTAGTCCCTTGTTACTCAAGACTAATTGCCACTTGCTTGGTATGGAAGACAGTGGACCTTCAGAAGTCCTGTCTGCCTTCTACAAAAAAAAGGAAAAGAAAAAGTTTGACTGTTAAGTGATAACCCTTGAGTGTCTTGTGGATTTGGAAAAACATTTGTATGAAGAGAAAAGAAAGAGCTATTAAGGAGTACACATTAAGGTATACCTGCATTAGTGAAAAAGAATGCTCCCAGGAGAAAATCAGTTGCTTAAGTATTAGGAATAACTACTTCCCTAGGAGTTGTTAGCCAGAGAGGCCTCTGGAGCCCCATAAATCATACGACTGTTACCACTTCAGAGAAATACAAAACAATATCATAAGGCCCAACTGTTGCACATTTTTAAATAAAAATAAAAAACACAGATAAACCAGTTTGGGATGGAGCTGGAAGCTTTCTCCAAGCCATTAGACTTTCTTCGTATTGAAAGGTGCATGAAGAGTCCTGTGCAGATGTCTGGGAGAACACAATCAACAACAGTCCTTGTCAGTTATGGATCCTGTATGCTACACTACCAATTTACCATGTAAGATATGCCCATGGTGCAACAGTGGCATGACACATATGGGTGCAAACAACCACCCACTGGTTGATTTAAAGCCTGCTCTGCAAGACAGAACACACTTTTGCTAAACTGAGACAGGACAAGTCTAGCGACTGCAAAGTCATATGCCCTAGGAAAAACAAAACTACTGCTTACTAAGTGAATGTGATGTGCCCGTCAAACTGCTTCCAAAACACATATGTTTATGCCCATAACTTACTGTTGCTGTAACCCTTGGCCATGGAGAAAGACTTAGTTCTTTATTTCAGTGAGTGTTACATCCTATAAAGACTCATACCCCATCAAGCTCCAGGAACAAGTGAATGCTGCTATGGTATAGTGGACCAATGCTTAATTTTAAACAAAGAAAAATAACCAGTCATCTATATTACCATCTCAAAGACACAGGGAACATCACAGAAGAGAAAATGATGATGATGATGATGATGATGATGATGATGATGATGATGATGATGATGGCCAGAAATTATTTTGTCCTGGGAGGAAAAGAGAATCTCATGCAACTGGAAGACCCAGAAGGTTCCAAGATTCACAAAGGCCTCACTAAGGTAACAATTTCTAATGGAAGAAACCTCTCCAAGTGGCCTAACTAAAAATTTTGCAGGGAACTCTCTGTCTACAGCATTGAGTCACCACCTATGCTGGCTTCTGGCAATGCAGCTGCCTTTGAGACATGCATGCATCTGTAAGTACCCCCCCCCACACACACACACATCTGTAAGTACCCCCCCACACACATATCTGTAAGTACCCCACACACACACACATCTGTAATTATCCCAATATATGTGTTAATTTATCAACATAGGCTTGATGGGATTGTTTCCTTGGTGTCGCGAATGCCCTCTCTAGGAAGAACAGTCGCTCACATCGCATCACAGAATTACACAACAGTTTTGTATCTGTGGTTGCTGGAAGGTTGGGAGTCACAGTTTCTTTTCCATTGAACTTAGAACCTGGAGTGATTTTGCTTATGTATAATAACAGGTAGTCATTGGTGAGGATTAAACTCATCTGTTTTGATTGTCTTATCTCACTCATAATGCACACTCTTTAGAAAACGAGTTTCCCATATAACCTGAAAAGTTATTTGTAAAATACTCACCCAACACTACAGTATGTGGCAAAGACCTGTTTCAAATCCAGGCTTGCATCATTCCAAAGCCTGTGACCTTTTCACTATAAATAAACAAATGGGTGAACAGCTGAATAAAAAGTAAAATGCCTCTTTAGTAAACAGAAGTGTGTCTGGTACCTGTTCACTAGAAATGTCTATCAAGTGAATAAATAAATAAGCAATTTGGTAGATGCAACTCAGCATACCTTAGCTCATTGAGCTTCCCGTGAAAAGAAGAACATTTCCAAGCCAACACTCAGGAGGCATAAATGATTAGGAAAATCTTTCAGTGGTGATGGGGATTTTATGGGATTACTCCACCCAAGTTCAATAGTCTTAATGCCAATGCAATTTGCTGTAATACCCTTGGATTTCAAGCTGGGGAGTCTGATCATCTGGAAAGAAAAATTTAAGGACTTAAAATATTGTTAAATAAGTAGATATAATTGAAATTAGCCTCTTAGGACTTTAAGAGCTACCATATAAAGTCCAAGAGCTAGGAACAAGAATGCTGCTCCCTACAGTCAAATATTGCTTTAATTCCTAATTTAACTTCTGCCATTTGATCTAACATTGCTACATCAAAGCATATGGGCCCTCCACGTATGAGAGGCTTATACTAATTTAAAGCAAATGCACCATATGACGAAGAATGCAAACTCAAAAGGCAGCATTGTTTGTTGCATTCCTTATTTCTCCTAAGTGAATTTGTCTCTACTTCTTGACAACTCTCTTGTTTTGAAAGCCTTTTACCTGTTCTCTCTACATCAACCTTTTCCCCTAGTTTCACTCTTCCTACAAATGCTGGAAAAATACTTCCCAATGACAGCTTTTATCACAAGATCAAAAACCTATCACAGCTTTCTATAGCATGGTATACAACAGACTCTGAAAATCTTTGTCCCTTTTAGCTTCTTCCTAAGGCAGATCTGCTATAAGAAGAAACGATCTTCTATTAGGCCCTATATTTTATTTTCTTTTTATTTATTTTGTTTTGTCTGTGCCTTCTGTTATACTAGGGATACTAACTTAGAACTTTAAAAGAAGATGTAGAAATTATCTCTTACAAAATTATGAAGATATGTTAGTATAAAAGTATCATCAGTGTGTGTGTCAGAATCAGCCCTACTGGGTTGAAACAAAGAGATAGCAAATTAGATAGTAAGAGAGATATAGAATCGGAATGGTGATAACACTATTATCAGGGAATCAAGAAATAGAGAAAAGTGGAGTCTCTTAGGAGCTTACTATATATTCAGGTAAGAAAGACAGCACTTTTAGAAAGTGAGAAGATACTGCCAAGGCCATGACTTGGACCCTAACAGGGAGTAGGGAGAAACACCCATATCTTTTCTTCTTGCCTTTCAGTGATATCTCCTAGATAACTCTCAACTAAACCCAAGTGGAGTAAACACAGAGTCCTGAGCCATTCGAAATGGTAGGGACCAGATGGTAGTGTGAATTATTTCAAAGCCTTGCTTTAGATTTCTGAACAAAAGTGTTTGTTCACTGTCAATATTTGGAGTGAAAGAATAATTAGTAATCCACCTACATGCACACACACACACACACACACACACACACACACACACACTCCTGCACATGTACAGACATACACACATACATATACCTTTATACTTACTTAGAAGCTGTTTCCATAGTATTGATAATAAATGTGTAATATTGTTCTGAACAATAAATGAAAAATGGATAACTAACTCTAAGAATATTTGTAAGTCACATGGAAACCTATTTTATGTTTCATATCTGGTGATGGTGGTATTAGTGTGTGTGTCCGTTATAGACTGTACCATGCACAGGGTATCATATCTGGTGATGGTGGTATTAGTGTGTGTGTCCGTTATAGACTG
>JADRCD010238626.1:44472-58900 GCA_019843815.1 Montemys delectorum
GTAACTTGGTCCTGGGGCATGAGAAAACCAAATATGTGCTGACTAGAAAATTTCCTCTCTTCTGGATAGCTCTCATAGTGCTGGAAAGTGCTGTTCAGCATACTGGGGTGTGTTTGGGGAGGGGGGGGCGGTGATCAATAGTCTTATCCAGCTATGAACCCTGTGAACTGCAATAACAACCAGCATGGCGAGATATGTCCGTGGGTTCAATAATGGCATGAAGGTTGTAGAAGTAATAATACTTTTGATTGTATTTAAAGCTTGGTCTACAGAAGGAAGCCCATGCATTGTACACAAAGAGTCCATGATTGGGAGCTCATTAGCACACCTTCAGGATGCACATGGCACAATTATTTTGCTAAATAGACATTATTTAAAACTAGCCTCTAAATTCATTACTCTACTACCTGTAGATTATTAGAACAGCTCTCAGACCAAATCAGAGAAGCTTCATCGATGCAGGCAGTCTCACGGGTCAATATGCGGAAAACAAGTGACTGTAGAAGGCTGAGCAGCAAGTGAGACATCTGTATGATATCCCGGCCCCAAAGCTCAGAAGCATCACAGGTCAGAGATCAGAAAGACTGTAAGAGCCACAGGTCAGGAAGAATAAGAACAAAACAGTGTCTTCTGGATGCCAGGACGACTGAATTCATGAAGTCCTGGCAACTGTGAATCATGCCACTCAGCATTCTAGCAAGGATTGAGAACGGCCTCCCTCCTCACTGGGGAGTTACGATGGCTTCTGAAGGAGTGTGAGTCTATAATCCCTAACGTATAAGAGCTGTTAAGTCAAGCTCTCCCAGTGGATAACCCAATACTCAGAAGTATTCTTTCATGAAGAAAGTCTCACAGGTCCATATGCAGAAAATTCAGCCTAATATTCAGCCCAATACTTAGAGTTAATATGAAAAGCACAACTTGAAGCTGATGATTTAATAAATTATTGTTTGTAAAAAAGAAGGTATGAGGTGTAGGTAGACTGGAGAAGAGATCAGAGGAATGCTTGCTGGTGAATATGATCAAAATGTGTTATGTGGAATTCTGAAAGAATTAATAATAAAAATAATTCTTTGATATATGTATAAAAGGTCTAGTTCTATTAGCACTTAGTGATTGTTACTGTTGTTGAATACTAAATGACAACCGCAGTCCATGTGTATACCTGTGTATATTCAGCCTCCTATAAAACACAATAAAAAAATGAGCCATCAAAGAAAAGAATCACTGAGTGTTAGCGATCACCTTTGTTGCTCACCTCTGGCCCCCATTCCCTGGCCTCAAGACATGTGGCAGGACAGCTCCTGGATTTGGCAGGCAGACTATTTTATTTATACCAGGGACTTGGATGCCATTGCTCTTCCTTCTAGTCAGTAACAGACGCTGCACTGGACAGCAGTGACATCTGCAGCCCCAGGGGAGAAGGGTCAGCACAAATTTTAATTTTGCTTTTGGTTTGGGGCTGTAAATACACAAACAAATTTTTTTTCTTCCTGTCAGTTCGATCTAGCTTCATCACTGACATTTTTTTAAATACTTTATGTATTTGGATTGACCCAGAAACGTATAGCTTCAGGTATTTGTTTATTTGACTGTGTCTCTGATTCAACATCTTTGATGAAGAAAATACCTTAAAATATTTTGGATGTGATTTCTTTACCAGTAAAGAAATAAAGGAGAGGCCATTCTGTTGCTCTTTGAAGCCGTTAATATTCCAATATGTTAACATTTAAATATTTTAAATGCCAGGAAACAAGAACTCTAGGGACAATCTATAAAATTTTGTGAGTGATTTGATTCAACTAGAAAAAGGAACTTAAAAGACAGAAAATAAAGATTCCTATGCTGTGCTCACTGGTCAGGATGAAATCCTAGATTGATCTCTGATTTGCAAGTTGAGTACATGCTTACATGGACTTACACAGTATGAACATAAATTTGTTCTTTGAACATCCAAGGTTTGCACTGGAGACAATTTCATTCTCTAGGGTTCAGTATCAGAGGAATTTCTATAACACAAGACACTGCTGAAGTTTGTTGAGTCCACATTTGAAGCCATCAAAATGTCCTCTTCAGGCATCCCACAGAGAAAAAGCATCTATCCCTTAAGCATATAAAATAGCATCCTCATTACAGAAACACTATCAGCCTGTGTAGTATTTGTAATTTCCCTGTGCCCTGGAGCAGTCTTCAAAGGTCAAAGAAAACACTAAGGGCTGTTTCTGTAAGATAATTAGATCAAAATAGAACTGAAGTCTGGCCTCAGGTAGCCATTTCCAACGTGAGTCAGTCACAGGACAATGAAAGCTACAATTCATGCCTAAATGTTCTCCTTGGTCAAGGGGAGACTGACAAGACTGAGTCAGAACTCCTGGGTCATTTGTGATTGGCGACCAGCCAGAGCTCCACAACAAAACACAAGGAGTTTAACAGGCAAGAAAATAAGCAGCATTTTAGATGCTTAATCATTCAACCTCCTTCATCTGCTTTGGCCCAATTTTTCTAAACTAGAAAAACATTTAGAGTTCACTAGAAAATGTTGAACAACCCTTGAACTATGCAATTAGTAAAAGACAAAAGTAAAGTAAATTAGGTCTTCTTTTATTTTGATGCCAGAGAGATAAACAGATGGTATGCATAATTTACTAGGACTAGTAGGTTAAATCAACCTCAAGTCTCTGAAATATAGAGAGGTAGAGGCAAGTGAAGCCATGGCCCCTTCCTCTGGCTCCTGAACAAGTTACTCTAATTGATTCTAGGTTCTAATATGTAAAAACGATACATAGAGTAAAAAATAATCTCTAAAATGTATTCCAACTCCACAATGAAAGCCATATATAAATGTGTGTGTGTGTGTGTGTGTATGTGTGTGTGTGTGTATGTGTGTGTGTGTGTATACCAAAAAAGTTTAGAAATATGATTTTGTGAATGGTAGGCTTATGTTCCCATAAGGCTTCATTTCAGATGAATTGGAGCAGTCAGGTATATGTTCCAAAACTCTTAGAAAATGCAGCACATAAATACAATGGTTTTTTTCTCAGCCATAAGAAAGTAGGTATAAGAAGGTATGTTGTTTGCAGAAAAATAAATGCAAAAAGAGATAAGCATATTTTGTCTTTGAGATAGGTGTTTACCATGTAGCATTAACTAGCCTATGTAGGCCAGGTTGGTCTTCAATTCAAAGACATCTCCTTGTCTCTTCTTCCCCAGTGCTGGAATTAAAGGTGTGTATACTATGATTATGGGCCAAGAGATAATTAAGCAGAGTAAGCCAACAGCAACCAAATATTATGTGTTTTCTCTCATCTGTGGCCCTAGATTTAATACTGATACATAAAATCAGGCATACAGATATGATGTTCTTAGGAGAACAAAGGTGAGTCATGGGAAGAAGAGATTAAAAGAAGACAAGGTTATTGGGAATATACCCAAAGTAAAATACGTACTTGAAATAATATGTCCTTATGAAATATGGCACAATGTATAATAGATATACACAATGAAATTTTAAACATAATAAATTTTACAAAAACCTCTTTAAGACAAGATTAAGGAAGAATTCTGTTGGAATCAGGCAAAACTAAAGAAGCCAATTGGCAAAGGCAGACAAAACCTTCAGCTAAGACCATCACAGCTGAAATGATATCACTGTTATGTTACACACCCTTCTGCTGACATGTATAACATTAAAAAAAATGGTTTGAGATGACATATGACAGAGATGGATGCAGAGATGACAAGTGGATAATCAATAGAGAGATCAATCACATTTTCCAAAATGTTAGATTTATTTTTAAAACTGAAAATAGCTTGGAAATAAGTCAAAAGTTGACTAGAGAAAATGTAGCTTAAAACAATAGATCAAGTGAATAAAAGTATAGATGTCATTTAAAACTCTACCCAGTACTAAAATAACCGATGATTGTTCCTTGTAGTTATCTAAAATTTATTTAAAAGAAGCATCCCTGTGAGCACTGGCTAACAATGTGAGGTGTTATAAATTTAAAAAAAGAAAAATAAAAGAAAACATGTCAGAAATGACAAAGCCATGGAAACATCTCCTTAAAGACAAAAACAGAAGATCAGGTCCCATTGAATACTGTTTACCTGAAGGTAAAATGAAGTAAATTAACAGGTTCATATCATAAGGATTAAAAATATTCAGATCACAGAAACTTGTGAAAGACAGAAATGTTTATTAGGACATTTCACAGTTATACCAAATATATATATATATATATATATATATATATATATATGTAAAACTGTTAACCAGTTATATATCACTATCTTGAAATACTTCTACTTTTTCCTTTGTCATTTTACTTTTTCATTGTCACACTTGACCTATAAAAAATAGAGTTCATTAAGTGTTGGGGAGTTTATACTCATATTGAATCATGGCCTATTTCTCAGGCTCGTGGTCAACTTATCAACTATAAGTGACAAAATAAATAATAATAACACTCTCTTCAGGAGAGGGATCTTTTATTGTAGCATAAACTGGATGAATGTATCACATTATTTTCACATTTATCTATTCATTCAAAGGAGACTTAAACAGTACCCCCTATATATCAGGCACAGTGGACAGAGATGAGGGACAATACCTGCTTCTTATCCTCGTGGAACTTGCCATCTCATGGGGAATAAGCATTAAAAAAAATTCTAACAAATCAATGGGCAGCTATACTATAAGCTAAATTGAGAACAGTGCTCAAAAAACCTATGGCAGAAAGATCCAAGCTTACCAAAGAGAGCATGGATTGGAGACTTGATCTGTTCCTAAAGTTCTGCTGGTCAGCAAACAAGTAAAAGAGGTATTTCTAAGAACATGCTATTTTTTTGGGAGACATAAAATCTTGTTCTGTGGATACCCAATGACTATATAAATACTTCTATATCCAAAACTGGATCAGCTTTGAAATGATCTTGCTAACAACATATTATATCTTATGAAATAAATCCATGATAACTTGATAGAAATATATACCATTACTATGCACATTTTTTTTTTGTTTTTGTTTTTTATTACCCCCAAACACCTTCTTGGTTCAGATAGATCATCTTATCAATCCTGATGGCTCTACCTCCAGACCTCACTTCCCAGAGACCCAGTGTATTCCTAAAGTGACAAACTCTAGAGTTCAGGAGAACAAAATAAAGTCAGCACTTCCTAAGTGTGCAGATGCATATCCAACCACAAACAAGTCCTAACATCTAGAAACAGAAATTTAGAATGACAAGTGGTTACCAACATCAAAAATGGGGCTGCAAATAATTCCAATATTGTCCCTCTGTTCTACCTCTGTTCACCATCAACTGTATCCTTTAAGCAGTCAGGAGAGTCCTGTAGCCAAATCTAACTCTCTTCTAGAAAGCCATCCCTCAACACAGAAAATGGAAAAAGAATCCTCATATTTCCTGGCAGCAAAGAAATCTATTGTTATTTCTTATAGAAGGAAACCATAAGATGTATAAACTTGATAATAATTAATAATAATAATAATAATAAACTTTAATCAAGAAATTAAGTTTAAATTGTGTCATACAAAAATATAAATTAAAAAAGGTTAATTTGAATGCATTTACTAAAGTAAGAGTTCTTTCAGAGCATGGAAGAAAAGAAAATTCGAGATATCTTCTATCTTTACCTGTAACTTTCCCAATATATGATGAGGAATTATAATTTGAATTTAAAATAAAGGCTCTTATCTGAATCCAAAGGCAAGCTTGCTTGCTCCTCAGAGACATAAGCTCCTTAGAGGGCAGGGATAGCATTTCCCTATTTTTTGTCTATGCTCTTAGCATACTATCATTTCTATTAAATGTCTTATAAACACGAAGGTGTTTGTAGTACTAGAATGTTCTTTTTATTCTTTGTAGCCACAGGAAACCCTTGTAACTCCATGCTGGAACAATAATGTCTTATTTGACTCAAGTGATCTTCTTCAAATAGCATTTTATTATGACTCAGACCTTGGTAATAGGATCATTTTTTATACTAAAATGCATGGCAAAATTGTCTGAGTTTTCAACAATTACATACCTTTAGTGTCATATCAACCACTTAACTACATAAACCCACAAATGAACAAAGAGAATCAGAAAAATTCTGATTATATGTGGCAAGATTTTCCCTGTCCAATTACATTAAAATATTAGTGCAGCAGGAAGCCTGTGATTGGACAGGGAAAGGGGAGGTGGAGCAAAGAGTGGCAGAGACAAGAGAGCTTCTCAGGAGGGAGAGGAAGCCAAGATGGAGGCAGAGAGACAGAAGAAGATCCTCATCCCACATGGTTTTAAATAGCCACAGGTAGTTATGATATCATAAAGGATAGAATAATTGAGATAATTTGTCTAATTTAGGTGGGCATCTTTTATCATTATCAATTCGTTCTGAAATTATTGTATTGGCATCATGAATTAAGAATTTATTGATACATAAATCTGATTGGTTAATTATAAGCTTCAAGAGTTTTGTTTCTACCAGGTTGCTGGGTGTTGTGGTGGCTGACCAAAGGGTGGACAGTTGTTATATGGGGCTGGCATGGTAGAGAAGGGAACTCAAAAGCTCCAGCCCCTACAGAGAGTTGGTGGACAGTAGCTGGATGGAGCATGGGAACTTGGCAGTTCATTTTAATATTTCCTGCAACAGTTATATATTATACATCTTGCAATATTTGGATATCGTGCTTTATAGAGGAAACTGTGCCTAGTTCTTTACATTTGTGTTAACTTATATGAACTTTGCATTAAAATTTAAACATCATTTCATGACAGACGGATCCAGTATAATATAGATCCCTGACTGTGATAACCACCCAAGTATTTGCAAAGGCTCTGTAGGGGATTCACAAGGGCTTTTAT
The DNA here is from genome assembly GCA_019843815.1 of Montemys delectorum. Classification (NCBI taxonomy): domain Eukaryota; kingdom Metazoa; phylum Chordata; class Mammalia; order Rodentia; family Muridae; genus Montemys; species Montemys delectorum. Next base: position 51,343 of record JADRCD010238626.1, read on the forward strand.
GTTGTCAACAATAATGCCAAGAAGGCAAGAGAAAAGGAAAGGAGCTAATGACAAAATCCATTGGATAAAAAGGCTTCATTAATTTCTGAGTAAGCTGAACAAATTCACTAATGCCTACAAATTAATTATATGCTAAAACAAAACTGAAAAGTCAATAAACATATTTTCTGGGAAAATGATAGCTAATTAATCTCATACAATCAAAATTCCATTATCATAAATATATATGTTGAGACATTATTGGAAAACAACTCTATACTTAAGTGCCATAGTTTGAGTATTGCCAGCTTTCTTATAGTAAAATATACAAAATGTAAAGTTCAAACTTAGATTTTCTTGTCTATTGTTAATTGTGACCAACAATAAATTAATGGACTAGGTCAAAATAAAGGGACAAAAGTCAAAAGCATATTGTTTTAGAGATATATCTAGAAAAGAGTCAAGACAGGTTCATTCAAGAGGTATGGGAGACAGATAGACTAAGTTATTGTCTCTATGGATTTTAGATAGAAGGCTGTGCTGGATAATTTTATGTCTATGTGACACAAGCTAAAGTCATCTGAGAGGAACGGGCATTCATGATATTCCACTGCACTCATAGATTAATGCCTAGTTCAGTTGCTATCAGAGATACTTCATCCAACAATTGATGGAAACAGATGGAGATACACACAGCCAGACTGACCTGACAAGTGGGAACCTGCATGGGTCTGACCTTGGTCCTCTGCATATATGTTACTGTTGCGTAGCTTGGTCTACCTTAGAGATTCCTCGTGAGTTAGCAGGGGCTGTCTCTGTCTCTTTTGCCTGATTTTGAGACCCCCTTTTCTCCTATTGGGTTGCCTTGTCCAGACTTAATATGGGGGGGAGGTGCCAAGTCTTATTGCAATTTGATATGCCATGTTTGGTTAATATCAATAAGAGGCCTGTCCTTTTACGAAGAGAAAGGAGGAGGAGTGGATAGACATCAATGTGGTTGGGAGGGGAAGGGTCTAGAGGGTAGAGGAGGGAGGGAAAACTGGTTAGGATGTGATATTGTAACATATGAGAAGAATACATTTAAAAATCTAAAAGAAAAGAAAATGCCTCCATAAGATTAGGCAAGCCTTTAGGGAATTTTCTTAATTAGTGATTGTTGGGAGAGGGCTCAACCCATTGTGGGTGGTGCATCCCTGGGCTGGTAGTCTTGGGTTCTATAAGAAAGCAGGCTGGGCAAACTATGAGGAATAAATCAGTAAGCAGCACTCCCTTATGGCCTCTTAATCAACTCCTGCTTCCAGGTTCCTACCCTATTTGAGTTCCTACCCTGGCTTCCTTCAGTGATGGACCACAGTGCAGAAGTATAAACCAAACCAAACCCTTTCCTTGCCAAATTGCTTTTTGGTCATGGTGTTTTATCACAACATTAGAAACCCTAAGACAGAGGCTATCAATATGGAATATGAGAAGATGGTTTATGCACCCTTAAATAAGCCAGGAAATATTGCAAATGCAGCAGCTACAGATAGAAAGAAGCAACTGGAAAGATTTACATATGGCCTGGGAAATTAAACCTGTAGTCAGTTTGTAAGATTCATAGACCGAATGATGAGACTGCATGGTTTACAAATGCATTTAGGATTTTCCAGAAAATTCTCTTTTAAGAAATCTGCTCGTGAGTTAGAGTTGTCATTCTGAATTTGTTGCTGAACTGATTAGAGTATGATCCAATGACTATGGTCCTGGCATCAGCAGCCATATGTAGCTAGGAAGTTCCTATCAATACAACTTGCTGTTTGTATCTCTGTATGAGAGGCAGAGTGAGGTGATGAGGAACTAGGTTGAGTATGTCCTTTTTAGGGGGAGATCATACTCCTTTGTTTAGATCAAAATTCATGGTTCCTTTCCTTGTTCGGATCATGTCTAGGCAGTCATATTGGCAAGACTTTATGGGTGTAGCTTCTGACAGTGGAAGAAGTGATGCAATTCTATTATAACTTGAAAACATTACAGAAACCTCATCATCTTTACCCTCCCTCACATCACCAATGATTCCCTTACCCACACTCTTTGCAGCTCTGTAGACACATATCCCAAGTACACATTGCAGTTATTAAGTATGAGAAGAACAAACTGTTTGCCCATCCTCATAATCGTATCTCCTCAAAGGTCATTTAAACATTTAATCAAGTCCTTGGCCCTCAGGGTGAGAGTGGGAGTCCTCCAGCTTGCAGAGCACCCTGAAGCTGGGCTTTGTGTCAGTCCTGGAGAGGATTAGACCAAATGCATACAGAAATCAACAATGCGAACACTTTCTGTCACTAGGCAAGGGAGAAAAAGGTAAACAGTTCCTTGGACTCTACTAAATTAAACCTCTAACACCAATTAATGAAACCCCTATGGAAAACAAGTTATAATTCTAGGATATCAGCCATGTATTGAAATGTGAACGAACACTCGAGAAAAAACTGGGGGTAGGTGGGCATCCTAAATCAATATGAATTATTTGTTTTCAGGGACTTCGGAGCTGTAGCTCTGCTGTTCCCTTTCACAGGTACAAATACACAAAAGAGGGCTGTGTTTCATCAAAGTGGCTCAGACAAATGACACTCCTCAGGGTGTCAGCCCTACACTGGCAGTCAGCCTGCTCTCTGCCCTCTATCCATGGGTACTTTTCACTTCCACAGCTATCAGCTTGTTTCAGACCTATGCCTTCCCTCCGAGGAGGGACAAAGGAAAGATCACAGTGGAAATCCTCTGTGTGCTGCTAATAAGCCTATTTAGAGTCAACGAGAAAGCCTCATTTTGTACCAATAAGAGCCTTCAAGAGTTCTACTGAATCAGTAAAACCAAAATGTTTCTGTGTACTCTCTGTCCTCATTTCACATCAGCCTGGGAGGCAAAGCTGAGCAAAATGCCAGACACTACGACCTCTACATTTCCTTCCTTCTCTGATGTCCTCTGGCTCTGTTGACTGGGGGGATTTGAATTTTATTTAATTTATCTTATAGTCTGATGGAATCCTGAGCCATTCATCGGTTTTAGATAATCTCCCTGTACTCTGCTGAATCAGCATATTTGGAGTCTCAGATCTCTCTTAGCAAAGAAATGAGTATCACTCCCACCCCACAGCTCTGCTAACACAACCTCCTCTTTCCAAAAGATGTCTGGCTAGAAATGCAAATGGAGCCTACCTCGGTCTGACTTGCATCTCATAGCAAGGAGAGAGCTATATTGTTTGTTGGCCATGAACACAAGGAGAGCTCAAGCCAGCATTAGTGTCCTTAAAGAAAGATATTAATCATTTTCCCAAATAAAAATCTAACCATGTGAGTGTGGTGATGTAAGCAAATACAACTGCAGCTGAAATGTCATGGGTGGGTCAATGGCTTTAATAGAAGGTCACACATGGATGGAACGATGCTCCCCAGTTGTCAGAATACCATCTTCTTCCATAGTTGCTAGACACATCCCTTTATCAGTCAACTATCAGGTGCAATGTAGAGATGCATAACAAGTTTGGCAACCTTTCTGAAAAAAAAAAAAGGAAACTATACACTTAAACTCAATGGTTTAGAAACAAGATGTTGGTATCATAAGGAAGAAACATAAATATGAATGGCATTTGGGGCATGAAGCACCATCATCACCACTCAACTCCAGAAATGGGAGGAAATGAGATGTAGAGAGAATTTAGCAAGGTTAAGTTACTGGTGTAAGACCATGCAGCTACGATATAACTGCCAGTGGTACTGAGAACTTCACTACACACAGAAAGCCTAAAAGAAATGTCATGTTTCTCTTAGGTCTTATGTTCTATTTGATGAACTCACCAACACTTTGAACAGGTTTCCACTAACACTGCAAAGAAAAATGCTAAGCAGAAATCCTGTCTAATTGGACATAAGAAGCACAACAGTACCCTATGTAAAATATCCTGGTAGAATAGAGGGCATAATGCTTAAAGGTGAAGTATTTTGACGCATTAAGGAACATCATTTATTATAGATATTTCATCATTTTCCAACTTACATTGAACTAGAGCTAAATAAAATATTGCTGAAAAGCTGTATATCATTTTTATTCTACTAGGTCACATCTTATCTTCATGAACTGGGCGATCATGTTTAGAAAGTCAGTGGTGAAGAGCTGATTAACTCAAAGTTGGAGTGGACTAAATTCTTTCTACCTGTGTGCTGTCTTATGCTCAGCATGGTTTTTCTACTGTCCATCCAGCTACAGCTACAGGCATAATACTGACCACAAGAACAAAGACATTCCTTTCCTAAGGGTCCTGGGAGACTTTCCCACCTATATCACTGACTAGAACTTCTTTGCTAACAACTCTTTAACCACACACCAGCCAGAATTATATTACTATAATTGGAAGAAAGTGGTCAGGATTGACTGAGTCTTATGAGGAGTGTGCTGAAACAACGTTGTTCTAGTGTTCTGCTTACTGGGAAGCCCACTAAGCACAGAAAGCCACTTACATTATGTGTAGTATAATAACTTAAGTAAATAAAATATTTAGTTTTGTTTGCACTTGCCATATTTCAAGTACTCAATAGCTATTGGCTATTCTATTGGGCAACAGAAACATAAAGCAACTTTACTCACCAAAGTGTTATTGGGCAGTTCTGGCCTAAAGGAAGGAGAAGTTTTGCCCATCAGCAATCAGCAAAATTTTCTGTATATCCTGTGTAATAGACAGTAAGCTCTGTGCACAGTATTTCTTTAAATTTCACCAAGGGCCCTGACAGGAAGTATTGTTATCATGCATTCATCTAGACTTGAGGCTATAGCCACAGATGCAAATAGATAATTAGGAGTATCATGAAATATTTCATATACATGCAAAGAAAGGCATAGTTAAGGTCTTGATCATACATCTACTTCCACCTGGCATCTCCATTCTTTCTGCATGTCAACTATACTCTTTCATGACAGTTTTCTGAAAACACATCTCTTTTGTCTAGATTCTGCTCATATTTTAATCACAATTTAAATTTGACAACTCTTTTCCCTTTACTACATTGCTTATCCCTGCTGTGTGCTCCTCTTCCCATTACACAATGCATCTCAGAGGAAGGCTGTGGCTTCATAAATTATCTTTCCAATAGCCTATGAGCTCAACAATAACAAGTACTATTTCTTTGTTGTTCACTGCCACATCCTTTGTACCTTGTAGAACAGATTTGACAAGATATTGATGGGAAATAAAATATCTCATGGGCTCATTTATTTCACAAATATGTTTTAAAGAAATCTGTTAGAGCCGAATGCCATGGGTGGTACTGGAACAGCAGGAGATAAATAAAGTTCCCGACCTCATGGAGCTGCTGCTCTTCTAGGGCTGGAGAATGTAACAACAACAACAAAATATAATACATACTACATATAATAAACATATTATTGTACTACATATAATAAATATATGTAGTTTGAATGTTGTACACAAGCTTAATTCATATTTTCCATTGTTTTCCAAGTTTTTTTCATTACTCTGTTACCTTGCCAGAGATAGTGAAGTCTCTCTCTCTCTCTCTCTCTCTCTCTCTCTCTCTCTCTCTCTCTCTCAGTTTTTCAAGACAGGGTTTCTCTGTGTAGCCCTGGCTGTTCTGGAACTCAGAATCCGCCTGCCTCTGCTTCCCAAGTGCTGGGATTAAAGGAGTGCTCCACACTGTGAGGGCTCTTTAAATAGAGTTAAGTGCAATTATTTTAAAACAAAATCCAAAGCAGGACACCCTTACAGACCAACTTCTCTAAACAGTTAGAAGATGGTGGGCATGTGTGAAGACCTGAAGATATAAGCCCTGCCTACTAGCCACCTCTGAACTGAACCCCAGAAATCTCAAAGCACTTTATTTTAGCTCTCCTTTGCCCTTCCATGATGTTGTTGTCATTGTCGTTGTCGTCGTTGGTGGTAGTGGTTAGTTGGATAGTTCTGCTGCTCAGATATGTTTCTAAATGCTTGGGTCCATGCTCTTTTAGTTGACTAAGCGATAATAATTATGGCACTTACTTAAACCTCACAAGTTTAATAGAATCCCAAGGTTAACCCTGAAAGTGTTTAAGGAGCGCTCAGCTGTTTTAGATCTTTTCCACATCTGTGTGTTTCAGTGGAATATTCCAGACATGTCTAGCTCCTGTCCTCAGTAATACCAGAATTTTGTGGTCTTTACAGGAGTACAACCAAGGCTTATATTGCATTGATTAGCATTAAAATGGGTATTTTTTCTGTTTTGGTAGTGTCTGGAAAATGTAAGCATTTACAGGCAATTCGGACTTACTTATTTGGTAGCAGAGTTAGTGTTCTCAGACTAAGATTTGCAATTTGACCCTTCACTGTCAAGGAGAGTCACACAGATGAAAAAAATAGCATTGGATAGCCATTGGGAGATTTGGCCACGAAAGCAAGGAAATCCATAGAGTAGGTCAAAGTGACTCAGCCCCATTCTGGGAAAGGCCTTCAGGGTTAAGACAGGAACAAAGGCAGAACCAAGCAGCAATCAGACTTCAGGCTTTCAGGCAGTTAAAGGGCTTCAGATCGTTCACCCAGGCCACATGGACCCTAGTTTGCTTTTCTCCAACATGAAAGCATTGAGCTGGCTGCTAGACCCCTCTAACTCATGTACTTTATGTGCACTTATGATTGAAAGTACATTTTCTGACATTGTCAAAGTATCTTTTGTCCTTGACAAGGCAAACTTTTTAATTTTTTTTATGGGTTTTGAAAATACAGGTACATCTGTGCAAGTTTTGTTATATTTACGAATGAAGCTTTCTGCTTTCAAATTTTCTTATGACAAAACACACAAACACATACACCTGTATATTTTACTGATTTGCATATTAATTGAAGATAGTATATAAAGCATGTTACTGATTGCATAATATTGCAATTGCTGATAAATATTAAAATTGTTATTTACATGATTCTGTGCAGGCAACACCTTGAGTTCATCTGTAATTCTTAACACAGTTGATTGAATATTTATTCTGTTCAGTAAGCTTCAGGTGGTATTGGTATCAGTGTAAGCTAACTATCATGTCCCCAGAGCTTACTGCATTCAAGCCACCTGGAAACTGCTCAGAAATCTAGAACAGTCCATCCAATACCTACAAAATCAAATCTGCAAGCTAACAAAGCACGTATGTAATTTGTGGGCACACAGCCGTGCAGGGGTGTTGTTATATATTACGGTTCTTTCAAATCTGATCTTTAAAGTAGGTGATTTGGAGGCTGCTTCGTTTTGCTTTCACTTTGCTCGAAAGCAATGAGTTGGTGAGCAAACTAACTATAATTTAGCAAAGTGACCTGCTTTAATTCAATGTCACTGGGCTTAAGAATAATGCTATAAAATCTTAGTCTTAGCTCTATCCTTATAAATGACTGGGGAACAGAAAGCCATATAAAAGACTAGACTCTCTAGCAAAGCCACACATATGACTGAAAGGCCATGTGAAGAATATGAAAATGCTAAAATATTTACCATCTTCTGTGGGATTCGATAACAACCAATTGTATTCTCTCTCTCTCTCTCTCTCTCTCTCTCTCTCTCTCTCTCTCTCTCTC
>JADRCD010238627.1:0-32783 GCA_019843815.1 Montemys delectorum
CCCAAAACAAAAACCCCAACAACAACAAAAACTGCAATTACTTGTAATAGGAATTTAAAAATATTTCTTCTGTTTCAACTACATTGTTTCATGAGGTTGTATTTCTAAAACAGTGCTACAGCTTGCTGTACAAGTCCTGAGTCCTACCTAAAGGTGGAGAGAGAACCAATCCCATAGAATTGTCCTGACTGCCACACATGCACCAAGGCATGGAGCCCTCATCATTGTGATAAAATGTTCTGATTAAGACAACAGACAGCAACAGGGTAATACATATGAGCCACCTAATAAAAACCACAAGTTTTTGTATTGAGAATGAGTTTCTGTTAATTAAAAAAATTAAAACTATGTTGAGGTCTTTTTGTTGTTTTTGTCAGTGGTGATGTTTTTGAGAGTCTAGACTGGCCTTCAGCTCCCTAAGGAGACCAGGCTGGTTTTGAAATCATAGAGATATGCCTACCTCTGCCTCTCTAGTGCTGAGATTAAAGGTGTGTACAACCATGCCTGGCTCAGTTTTAATTTTTAACAGGGTCAGTATCCATAGCTAAGAATTCTGGATCAGCTCATGTTGAGAATAGAAGAGTAGAAGCTAGAGTTTGAGAGTCACTCATCAGATACATAATCTGCTCACTTAAGAGTTTTCCCAGTTGTCTTCTGTGAAGTGGAATTTATTGAGTTTATGTTATGGTTAGTGACAGGCATGTGGAAAGTTCCCATCAATATTTTTTGATATTAAGAAAACCCAGGACTCCTCACAGAATATATATTTCCAGCAAATTTCATTCTTTTTTAAACTTAGGAGCAGTATTTTTCCTTAAGACCTGATTTGAAGACCAAAAGCTTTGGGAATATCAGTGAGCGTGTTGAATTGAGGAAGAAATTGGGCTGTCAGTCATTCAAGTGGTATTTGGATAATATTTACCCTGAGATGCAGATACCTGGTCCGAATGCCAAACCTCAGCAGCCCGTTTTCATCAACAGAGGACCCAAGCGCCCCAGAGTCCTGCTTCGTGGAAGGGTGAGGTGGAAGTCCTGGGGGGTTCATGGGAGGGGTGGAACAGGAAGAGTTTGAGATGCTGTAATAATAGAAATTTGACTGTTCTCTTTTGGGGACTTCCCTCTACTTGTGTAGAAAAGCTTAGAAATTTTAAATGTGTTTGCTCTTCTCACCAAGGTCAAGATCCTTACTTACCTGTACTTCCTGCCTTGGAGGGACCACAACCTTTTGTAAGTTGTGTTGTCTTCCAAGAGCAGAGACACAGTCGGGAACACAAGTGTGAGGCCTGAAAGGACTCCCAGGGATAGGGAGGGATGCAGCAGCTGCTCCTGTTCAGAGCAGAGACACAGTCGGGAACACAAGTGTGAGGCCTGAAAGGACCCCCAGGGATAAGCAGGGATACAGCAGCTGCTCCTGTTGAGACTCAGCTCTGGGAACCAACTTCAGACAGATTGAGGGTGACAGGTAATCGGTGTAACACCAGCACACTGGCACTCTCAGAAGGTACACCAGACCCTTCTCAGTCACACTGAAGGCTTAAGGGTCTGCCCTGAAGTTACATTGTTCCAAGTAATTTCTAAAACTGGCTTTCTGGAGGCTGGGGAGATGGCTCAGTTGATAAAGCACTTTGTAGCCCAGTGTGGGGATCAGAGTTTTGGATCCTTAAAATCCATATAGACACTGGGTGTAGACACATGGTGGCCCACTTGTAATTCCAGTGCTTGGAAGGCAGGAACAAACCCACCTGATGAGCTCTGGGTCTGGGAGGCCTTGTGCCTCAGTGAACAAGGGGGGGTGGGAATTTTGCACCAACATGCACACACAAAGGTGTGCAGACACCACACACACAGCCAGAACACTGCTGTTCTTATCTCACTCTTTAACTTCCTAAGGGCATAGCTCCCAACGTTTGTATTTCAGGAGAATTGAACCTAGTACTTTATTCCTTGTTTATAACGCTCCAGACAACCATCTAGGTGTCCACTGGGTGTTGTAAAGTAAAGACAGATATTTTGTGCCCGTATGGTTGATAACCCTTCTAGCATAGATCTTTCCACATCAGCATATACATAGGGTTTTGTTCTTCAGCCCAGACTGTCCACATACTCATGATCTCCTGCCTCAGCTCCATGACTGCTTGAGTGACAGGCCCAAGTCACCATGCTTGGCTTTATTTCTTCATCTTAGCTTGTGGGTGCTTTCCTGGGACTGTGCACAGCACTTCCCACCCTGCACACATCCCCCAAGCACCCAGGTGTCTGCATGGGAGTCTCAGGAGTACTGTCTTCTCTTGCAGCTCTACCACTTGCAGACCAACAAATGCCTGGTGGCCCAGGGCCGCTCCAGCCAGAAAGGAGGCCTAGTGCTGCTCAAGGCCTGTGACTACAGAGACCCCACTCAGGTGGGTAACACCTCCCAATGCGTACTCACCCTGGGGAAGGAAGCACTTCCTGAAGTTCTAGGTTGCAGATGAACTTTAGAGGTCTGCTCTATGTGTCTCTGCCTTTGCTCACTGCTTGTCAGTTGTTTTAGAACAGCACAGGGAAGTGCTCCTCTTCTTCAAACCTTAGAGTCCTCAGTAGATGGACCAGAGGCACATGTCCCTGACCAGTTTTGTGGCTCATTAGGGAACACCACAGCAGAATTTTGGTTTATTTCATCCACTTAATTTCAGTTAGTTTGTCTCTTCAATATTAAAATGTAAGCAGACAATTTATTTTGGTTTGTTACTGTTCAGGCTGACAGCATAACCAAACAGTGATTTAGACCGAAGGCTCTGTCAGGACTGGCCTGTGATGGCCATTCCATTTTAGGGTTAGCATTGGTATCACATAGGAATAGAAAAAAAAACTTGGCCGTTTGATAAATAGAATGTATACCTGGATATTTCTAGAATATACTGCTTAAGAAAAACAATTAATCTCTGCTCTATACTTTATCTCCATATTTGCTCCTGTATTTTGTTTTCCTTCTAAGAAGGACCGAAGTACCCACACTTTGGTCTTCCCTCTTCTTGAGCTTTCATGTTGTCTGAATTGTATCTTGGTTCTTTGGAGCTTTGGGCTAATATCCACTTATCCGTGAGTGCATACCATGTGTGTTCTTTTGCGATTGGGTTATCTCACTCAGGATAATATTTTCTAGTTCTATCCAAAGGCCATCCAGAGACTGCCCCACCTGGAAATCCATCCCACATGCAGGCACCAAACCCTGACACTATTGTGGATGCCAACAAGTGCTTGTTGGCAGAGCCTGATATGGCTGTCTCCTGACAGGCTCTGCCAGAGCCTGAAAAATACAGAGATGGATGCTCACAGCTAACCATTGGACTGAGCGTGGGGTCCCCAATAGAGGAGCTAGAGAAAAGACTAAAGGAGTTGAAGGGGTTTGTAACCCCATAGGAAGAACAACAATATCAACCAACCAGTACCCCCAGAGCTCCCAGGGACTAAGCCATCAACAAAGGAGTACACATGGCTCCAGCTGCATATGTAGCAGAGGATGGCCTTGTCATGAATCAATTGGAGGAGAGGTCCTTGGTCCTATGAAGGCTCCATAGATGCTCCAGTGTAGGGGAATTGAGGGTGGGGAGGTGGAAGTGAGTGAGTGGGTGGGTGGGTGGGTAGAGGAATGCCCTCATAGAAGCAGGGGGAGGGAGAGAAACCGGGAGAGGGGATAACATTTGAAATGTAAATAAAGAAAATATCCAATAAAAAAAAAGGAAAAATGATTAATGAGTGTATGCACATGGAGGTCAAAGGACAAATTGCAGCAGTCAGTTCTTGAATCATGTAAGGACAGGACTGGAACTGAGGTCATGAGGCTTGGCAGCAGGCACCTTTCCCCACTGAGCCATCTCACAGGCTCAAGTTAAATGGTTTTAAATGTACTTTGTTGCACCCATGCAGACTTCCACTGATACAGTAGCTCCTTAAGAAGCAGAATAAATAGTACAGTTCCTTGGTTGTACTGGTGTCACGTGGCCAGTACAGGGCCTGAAGTAAGACTGAAAAATACTTACCATGTTTGAGGCTGGAGCCTGAAACCAAGATCTTTTGCATTTATATCCAAGGGAAACCCTGCTTCAGGGTGACCCAGGTAAAATCCATCATCTTACAGCAGACATTGCTACCTGAAATTGGGGTGTGGTACTCTACAGAAGGGCTGGGCTATTAGAGTTTATGCACACCATTATCCAACAGATGAGGATGAGATGGCGAATAATCAGCTTTACATGGTCTTGCCCACATCCCCTGTAGCTCTTTGAAGCTTAATAGGTCTGTGACTTAAAGAATTCTGTCACCAGACTCTGAAACTGGAAACAGTTTACAATGATCATTTACACTCAGTTAAATCAGTGTGCCACTGCCTGGGTTCCTGTGGGATAGCTCTATGTTAAGTTGTCTGGGAAAGAGGAGTGGCTTTGTTTTGGCCTCAGTTTTGGAGGGCTCTGTCATGGTTGATGTGGCTGAGGCCACAACAAAGGGGGCAATCGTGGGAGCAAATGACAGAGGAAGCTGCTTTATGGCCTGTTCAAGAGAGGAGGCTGAGGAGGGCAGCCCTACAATCCCCTTCAAGGACACTCCCCAGTGACCCAGGGACAGAAGGCCCCCTTCACCTCCCATCTGTTTCAGATGGTTGAGGTGGTGCTGGGACCACTGTGTCTGCTTGTGCAGACTGCATGCAACACATTGAAGCCTTATCCAGGCCCCTCCAGTACCTAAAGCAGCACTTGTTTTTTTTTTTTTTTTTTTAATATTTTTTTGCTTTTGTTACTAGGTCTGGATTTATAATGAAGAGCATGAATTGATTTTAAACAACCTCCTTTGCCTTGACATGTCAGAAACTCGCTCATCAGATCCACCCCGACTCATGAAGTGCCATGGGTCAGGAGGATCCCAGCAGTGGACCTTTGGGGTGAGGAGCTTTCTTATAAACAAGGTTCCTTGTGGGAGGACAGGAACCTGGGCTTTATCTAGTCCTGATGTTTCTTGCCTTTTTCAGAAGAACAACCGACTGTACCAAGTGTCCGTTGGGCAGTGCCTGAGAGTTGTGGACCAGATGGATCAGAAGGGCTATGTTGGCATGGCGATCTGCGATGGCTCCTCCTCTCAACAGTGGCGCCTAGAAGGTTAAAGGTGGGCCCTGGCTAGAGTCAACATAATTATTCACCTGGTTTTGTCACGCCTGCCATAAATCAAGGTGCTTTATGAAGGATGTTGCTGACCACAATAGGCAAGAACCTTGGTGGAGGGTGACCATCTCAGGAGCTTCACTGGAATTTGAGTTATTTCTTGTTTATCCAGGGAAAACAGAAAATAATTCTGAAGAGAACCCAAGAAGTAGGTATTTCTATTCATTATTTATGTTTCTCGTATTCTCCCTTGGAGATGGAATGGTTTCTGTCTAATCAGGAACTTGTCACAATTTCCTTTCATAGAGGACTTCATAAGAGATTTTTTTTTCTACTTCTATCATGTTTAATGTTCCAAATAGATTTTAAAAACTGGTTGAGTGCATATTACTTTTAGCTTCAGAAGATATCATGTATATTTAAGAGGCATTTAACTATTATAAATTATTTTGATGACTTAGTAGTCTGTCTACATTAAATAAAGGAGCTTTTTGATCATTTAACTAGGATGTTTGCGTCTTCTATCTGTCTTGCTTTTGGGCCAGCCTGTTGTCTGGATGACTTGGGAATATAACAGGAAATACTTCAGGATTCAGTTGATGGCCTGTTAAGCTAGACAGCAGTTGCAAACTTCAGGAAGCGACAATTCCTTAGCTTGACCTAAGTGAATTTGCCTGTGAAACTCTCTTTTAAAACTACTAAGTAGAAGGATCTTAGAGAAAATTCTCCCTGTTGTAGACTTCAAAGGTCAGCTGGTCCATTTGGGAAGCAAAAGGCAAGAAGTGGGTTAAAACCCAGCAATGGCCACATTGAATGCCATGTCACTGAATGCAGGAGTAGATAGAGATGCAAGAGCAACTGCAGCTTCCACAGGAAGCTCAGTCTGAAAAGGAATGGATGGGCAGGCATTACTGTGAACAGACATTATCCACACTTCTATATGATGGAGCTGTGTTAACGTGGTGGAGTAGGTTAGAGCAGGGAATGCTATTAGAGGTAGAAAGAGGGTTCTTTTCATCCACAAGATAATAATCCTAAACATTTCTATAGTTAATAGCTTCCAAACACATGCTGCCAGAACTAGACATTCTAACAAACATATCTGTGTATAATTATGGTGACAATAATTTAAAATCTTGACAATATACACTGTTGCTAAGTTGATCTGGTTGGGAAACACTCAACACCAGAACATGTTCTTCTCATGTATGTCAGGTCCATGTATATCTGTGTTGGTAAATTACAGTCCAAGGAATCAATAAAAATCAACTATAAAACCTCTAGTTTGAAACTGATCCACTTCCACTTGTAGGTAGAAATGAAATGAAAACAGCCGAGTGTATGGCATGCTGCCAAATTCCTTGGACAGTAGAGATTAAATCTTAAAATCCTATTTTAGACAGTAAAAAGTGCATCTGAAGCTCAGTAAATATGAAATGTCAGAACAGAAATGAAATAGGAAACAAAATTATTATCAGTGCAATTGATAGACCTCTAGCTAAAATGAGGAAACTTGGTGGCATCAGGAGCGAATGGTGAGCATGCCACAGGTGCTGCTGAGTGAGGCAGAGCAGAGTGCAGCCCTGGAGAGGTGGGCAGGTCTGACCACACTATTCCTGCCAGGGGCTCAGAAACACACAGGGCTGCACTCAGATGTCCACAGCGGCTTTCATTTATTATCCAAAGTGGAAAAAAGTGGTTTGGCAGGATATGATAATTCAGCAAAAACTATGGAGAACTGCCTGGAGAATGAAGAGAGACAGGAAGAGCAAGATGGAACCCTGGCCTGTCACCAAGATTCTCAACCGGGAAGAACAGCACACAGTGTATGTGTGTGTGTATGTATGTGTGTGTGTGTGTGTGTGTGTATATATATATCCACCAAAGGGCTTCATGAAACCCTCTGAAGAATGTAGGAACCAAGGATCCACAGTTCTGGATCCCCTGAGAAGTGACAAGGTACACAGGTTCTTTACCAGATGACAGTGTCCACTCCAGTATGCTCAGCCCAGGCTTCTTTGATGTAAACTTCCTCAGCACCAGCCACCAATTGATAAAGGTGTACATCTCAGCATGTTCATCTGGGTAGAATTCTGGCAACCAGATTGTTGTACAAGGAACCAACCGTTACCTCTGAAGTTCAAAGTTTTAGTCCACATAAAAGTGTTGGTAGGGGGGAGGGGGAGAGTTGAAAGTGGAAGGAAAGGCCTCATCCTAAGAAAGGACATTTGTAGGTAACCTCATCAGTGGGAAAGTTTTGTACAGAAGGCAGGATCCCTGTGTTCTTTCCAAACTCAGGGAAGTCCAGCAAGGAGTCAGGCATGGACTTGAGAAATGAAGCAAGAAAGTGTCTCCATCTGCAGTAGGTGAGCAAGAATGGAAAATCTAGGAAGCCCTCAGAGATACTCCCGCAATCTGTCCCTGGTCACAGTGCTGGAGTCCGTTACATTTCAAACCCAACAAAACAAATGCATGCTCAGCCACCCATTTTGTCATTTTCAAGTGAAGTATTTAGATCAGGCAGCATGGTGGCATTCACCTTTAATCACCTCCCAGCACTGGGGAGGCAGAGGCCTGCAGATCTCAAGTTCACCGCTACCCTGTCTATATTTTAAGTTTCAGGCTAGCCAGGACTGTAGAATGAGACAATATATAAAAATACAAACATTCCTCCAACCTTCTCCCCACCCCAAAACAACCCCCCAAACCAATGTTTTAATACACTACTTGAAATAACCAACAATTATAAAATGGGCTTGCTCTTTCAGGATTTCACCTGATGTGGTACCTGGTGTGTGGTATCTAGATGAGGCTTCCAAAATCTGTACTTGCTCAAGGGATTCCCCCTCCACCCAGTAGAGACATGCTGGGCTCATTGTGCCCCAGTACCTTTGTATTCAGTCAAAAAATTACCTGTAGCTGATGCTTGTTGACCAGCCTGGGCCAGCATGGAGCTGCAGTCTTCAGGCTGTACCTGTTTCATGTTTAGGAGTCTCTGTGAGGGTTCAAGGCTGGAATTGACATGGTCAGGGAGGACACCAATGCTGCCCTGCAGTCTTCTGCAGTCTTCTGGATATATCCTCCCTGCCCCCCGGACAGTATTAAAGTGAGTAGTCTAATGCGGAAGACTTTCTTTCCCTTTCTGGCCTTGATAGGCAGTGAGGGATCAAAGGATATATGGCATCAGGCAGGAGCTCTGAACCCTCCAGATTAGGCAAAGAAGGGGCTTCTGGGATTTTGTTTGTTTTTGTTTTTTGAGACAGGGTTTCTCTGTGTTGCTGTTGGCTGTCCTGGGACTTACTCTGTAGAGCAGGCTGGCCTTGAACTGACAGATCCACCTGCCTCTGCCTCCCAAGTGCAGGGATTAAAGGAATTTTGATTCTTATCAGCATCCTTCGTCATTCCTGAGAGGGTCTTGTTTACGTTTATGTAGCCCAGGATAGACTTAAATTCATAATCCCCCTGCTTCACTGAGGATTCAAGGTGTGTGCCACAATGCCTGCCTCTTAGCAGCTATTCAATCTGACAGATCTCTACCACATAGAGGAAAACTGAAAAGTAGCTTGAAGAAGGGAAAATGAAACAAAACCAACAAAACCTGTCCAGGTGGCCTGGCAGCAGCACACACCTGTTGTCCTGGCTTCTCGGGAGACAGATGGGGAGGTGAGAAGGCTGCTCGAGCTTGGGCAGCACAGTGAGACTCATCTCTGAGACAAACCAATGAACAGAAACAAGAACAGGCTTTAAACAAGCAAGTAAACATGAAGAATGGTCTTTAATCTGCTGTGTTACACCATAATACAAGTTCTCTTCCATATTTCACTGAGGGAGGGGAGACCACAGCCAGGGAGCATGGCTGGATTTATATCCAAACATCTAGACTAGCAATTCTGAAAGATACCAAGCAGAACCAAACTCCAAACATGACCACAGCCCACAGAGAACACAGTGCACATTCTATAGATGTAAAATATTTTATTTGTAAATGGTGATCTTCTAAATCTGTGTCCACAAATTCCAAAACCCATAACACTCTGTATACTTCAAAAAATTCAATTTTTGCCAACATTAGATACTATTATACAGAACAGAAAACAACCAAACTCGGCAGGACAAATACTGGTAGGATGTCAGAGTATTGTACAAGAGAAGAAAAAATATTCAAGAAACAAATTTCATACAGCTATTTATCAAGAGAAAAATATATACAATTGATTTATTCTGTAAGATAAAAATACATCATGCCATATACATTACAAGCTGAGAGCTGAGTCACTGAATGTACCCACAGCTCACAGTCCACTGGAATTGTGCACACAAAAACTTCATTTTATACTTAGCCTGTGAAGTGTCAGTACCAGAATTTTAAGTACAAAATAAAAAGCTAACCCGGTTCAAATGCTGATTAAGTTTCTACAAGCAAACACAAAACAGTGTGTTTTTTATTAAGGAAATGTAAACAAACAAGTTCATACAAACACATTTTAAAATTACATCTTGGAAAACCCTATTGCCAGAGTCCTGCAGCTGGGAACATAATCACAGCTCTCACTCTCCCCATCTGTTTTTTTTTTTTTTTTTTTTCAAATTTTTATGTTAAATAGAAGGCTAAGGAGTTGGGTTAGGTCCCTGCTACATGACTCTATGTTTACATGATTCTGTGAGGTTGGAAACAAAGTTCTAATCAAAACTACTTTTGCTGAAGAAAAAATTCAGCCTCCATTTGGGTTTGTGGTTAAGCCGTTATTCACAGTTATCACAAATTGTAAGCACAAAAAAACCTGACTGAAGAAGTAGGGATGCAACAATATAATATGAAACATTAGTTTAAATCACCAACAGCTATAAAAGTTGTAGTTGTAGCACACGCGCTGCTGTCAGAAGTTAGGTGTAGAAAATAAGCACTAAGAGACAGTTTCCAAAAAGCCCAGGCATACTGGGGCAAAATTTTGGTTATTACATAATTATAATGGCATATTTAATAACACAAAATTATATTGTAACATCCCTACCATGGTTATAAGCACCCGAGCTGCTGCAGCGCCTGGTGGCATTTGGTCAATAACTATTTTTATACTGTTTTTCTCAAAATATTTACATATTTGTACAAAGTAACAGGGTTTGTTAGTTCTGCAGGTAACAGCAGCAGCTTGGCTTTCTTCTAACTTTTATTTAAAAATAGCTTCATTCACTTATTCAATAATAAATACAAAAAGTTTCTCTTATTTTACAGAAATCAAAAACTACAATAAACTGACTCATGGAATCAAGTATTCAAATGTATTTAGTGCAAGTTATTATCCCTTAGCTCTATCCCTAAGGAAGTCATCTCAGTACATTCCTTGATCAGTGGTGTCCACTTTAGATAAACTGAGGGCCTGCCCCTGTCAGTAAGGCGTGGCCAGCACTCTGGACAGCCCCCTTCGCTGGTGATTTCAGTCTTACATTCATAGGAAGGCCCCCACCCTGGGGCAGGGCAGCCACCGGCTCTTTGCCCCAGTAAAAGTTTCTCCTTAGTGAGACTAACAAAACATAACAAAACAAAACCCACCCACAAGGAAACAAAAGGAAGGAAAGAAAAAAAGAAAAAAGAAAAAAAAAGTGCTGGACCATTCTGTGACTCTGCCGACCTCAGTGTGCAGCAAGGCAGCCTGGCTGGCCCCTGTCTGCACGCGTCCTTCAGACAAGGCTGAGGAGTCAGAGTTCCCAGAAGCTATTTCTCAAAAAGTCAGAAAACAAAAGTATCCTTCTGTCTGCAAAATCCAATGAAGTGTTGAGTCGCCTCTTCCTAGGGACGAGCCACCCGGTGAGATAGCAAGGAATGCATTCAGTTCATCCACTTCCGGCAGTTCACCGCTCCACAGTGACATGGAATCTTGTGCTGGTCATCTTCAAAGTCAAACTTATAATCATAGCAGAGCTGCCCATGGCAAAGAGAGAGTGTGAGACGGGGCAGTGCCCCAGCCTATCTCTCCTGTATTTCAAAACCAGCAAGCAAAACAGACACAAACCAAAGCAAGACTGAGTTTTTTAAGTCCCATGGAACCTTGGGGCCGTGGGGTATCCCAGAGGGAAGTGGAGCAAGTGTTGTGGGATGGTGATCTGGATGTGCTGAGTCTCTCTCTTCTCACAGTGTTCTCTCCACCACTTTGGGTAAGATGAGGACCAACAATCCCTCAAATCATAGATGGCTCCTGGTTTGGACAGAGATGAACTGGCCCTGGCCAACATCATGGCTTTCTCCCTCTTTTCCTCTGAAGAAGCTGTCTCTACGCAAAGATCCTATAGCTAACTAGAATTTGTCACCACGGAGAGATGGAACATTGCCAATCTACCATAAAAATGATCGGAGCTATGTCCAAATCCCTGTCATTGCTTTTACTACCAGCATCTGTACCTGGCCTAAGTTTGTGACTATAATGTTAATGTTTACTACAGTGTTAACGTTTACCTCCACCCATCCCAAACCTGTCTTTAGATAGCATCTAGAACCTACCGACACCTCATGTCTCACCAATGAATGCTCGGACTGAGGACATTCTTTGGTCCTGTGATGGCAAAAGTCAATCCCATTTTTTCCTCACTGAAACACAATGCAGTTCAGGGTATCCTGAATTTGGTTTTTAACCATGGCCACTCATGGCTCAGGGTAAGCTAGTGTTCCCCTTAGAGAAAAAGCTGTTTTGGATCAACATTCAATGGCTGTAGAATTCTTACTCAAATTCCAGGCCAACCAACTGGGTGGCTGGAAAGCAGCATGACTCCCACCAAGTAAGCTTTACACCCCATCTCCTCCACTCCTAGACTCCATAAAGCCAAGGGAGGGAACACAGTCAATCTCTTGGGTCTTTCCTAACATCAGCCACTATCTGGAAGACTGCACTGGGAAAAGAAGGCAGTGCCTTCTGTTAAGTGTTTGTTGGGCTTGGCAACTCTAGAGGATATATATGTGATGACACACAGAGGAGGTACTAGGCTGCTCTGCAGGCCCTGTCCTGGAGCGGTGACCCTTAACCTAGTCACATATGTTCCTAAGTTTAAAGGCAAGTTCTACGAAGGCCAAGTAAATAGATGTGATCTCATACTCGCCTACAGAAGACTAGGGCTCCATCACAGCGAGCACGCCCAGGCTTCCTGACAGCACAGATTCCCCAAGAGCTTTGCATTGGACGCTAATTCCAGATTTAGAGCACTAAATTCAAGGTACTGATGCCATGTGTGAAAGCCAGAGCTGGGACATGTAAATAGGACGATTAAGGATTATAACGGTAGTGAAGAGCTAGATCAAAGTCATCTCTGTGAGATACTAAGAAACAAATGTCTCCTCCTACACGAAACATTTTAAAGACAAAACAAAAACACACAAATTACATATATGATGTGAAATTTTCTTAATGTGCATATGAGCAGTCAGGAACATACGGCTTGCCAAACTTGTGCCTCTAAAGTCCTTGTAATAATATATCATGTGAATATATCAAGTCCCTGGGATTGCCAGAGAACTGTGACAGGCACCATCTTGAAATGGGCTTGTCAGTCAGACTGTCTGGATTAAGGGACAAAGAAAGGAGGATCCTGAGCTACATGGTGGGTTTCATGTGGCTTTATGATCTACCACAAGGAAGAAGCTGGCATTGGAATGTTTAAAGTAAGATTAACAGATGCCAAAGCTTGGGCTGAGGGTGAGTCTCTAAGAGTGCTATGATGGAATCTGCAGGCCAGGAACTGCCACATCCTGGTATAGACTGCAGCAAGCCCTTCCCCCACATACCTCTTCTCCTTTCTGGATCCTCCTGTTGGAGCTGATGATAATCTTGTGTCCCCTTTCAAAGGTCACCACTTCGGCCACACAGTTAGGGGCACAGGAGTGGTTGATGTACCTGCAAGACACATCAGAATACTCAGTGTGAAAGCAGTGCCGAGCTTCCCCCACAGAGGAGACTAAGACTTTCTATGGATGTGTTGAAGCCAGTACAAAGCCCCACTGCCCTACCCTCTGGGCCATGGTCCTCCTGCCTCACCTTGCAGGCCCTCCTGTGAGTGTGGCGTCAATCACGTGGTCATTGTCCATGCGGAACATGTACACACCTCGGTTCTGGAGAGAGAAGGCAGGTAGTCATAATGTGATCTTTATCTCCCTCCCCTCACTCAGTCTGTGCTAGAAGCACCCTGGTCACATTCCTGTGGACCCTACAAGACATAGCTGATACATTTATAATGTGTCAGAGTGACCATCAGATGAGGGGCAGTAATCTATAGTTACACATGGGCAAGCAACACCAACTGCAGAAAGATGACAGTGAAGCAAAGAGACAAGAGCTATGTAAGACTGCAGGGTGCCTTCTGTCAGAAATGAGCACCTATGGCTATGCTCATCAGTTGTGGACAGTTTATACAGTACCTGAGACTCATAAAGCTTCTCCTTCCGGTTTGCAACTTCATTTCGAATAATTGTTCCAATGTACTCGATGACCATGGTATGTTTTTCAATGTCTCTAGCAGCATATAGGCCCAGGCCCTAAGTGGAGAGAAAAAGGATTGTAAGTGAACGTTTCAATACACCTGACAGACCTTAGTCTCTTCATCAAGATGCACTGCTCTTGGAGTCGCTTTACACCATGACATTGTTCCTGTGTCCTTTTCTACACTGTTCTCAGGCCTGGCTTACTGCGGTGGCACTGTAAGTGTTAACTGTCTTTGAATGACTGTGCTCCCAGGAAGGTAACCTGGGATGCCCTTCCTTGCTCTCTGCCCCACACTTTACTCTGGAAAGACACCACAGGAAGGAACTCACTACCTGTGGCCCCTCAGCACTGCCCATCCCCACCTCCCCACCACCAGAACAGTGAGCCAAGTAAACCATAGTTGACAAACTGCCCACTGGCAACATCCTACACTAGCAACACCAAATGAATTAAGACAATCTCTAGAAACGCTACTGGTCCGGGTAGCTCCATTTTCCACTATGCTTGCTGAATTGCCATCAAGCACTGCTAGTGCCTTCTATATAGTTAGCCCCAAGGAGCCCCATACAGTAAACATTCACTACAACAGAAAGAGGGAGAAGAACTATAAGAGTTATGACTACTACAAAGTTGTTTCAGATTTGACTCAGTTTCCTAGAAATAACAGAATACAGCAAAACAGAAAACATTACTTTGTTCTAGTATCAGAAAAGGTGGGAACAATTCAGTTTTTGGAGTTCTTCCCAATAAAAAAAATTCTGAGGCAAGTAGAGAAATGTACAAGATACATTCCCAGCTCTTTTTAAAATGTCTTAAAATAAGATCTCACTAAGTTGTTCAGGCAGTCCTTGAATTTGTGATCCTTCGGCCTCAGCCTCCTGAATGGCTGGGATGACAAGAAACCTGAATTGTCTAACACACTGAAACCTTATTTGGCAGCTTATACTGTCTACACCAGTGCCTGGTAAATCTTGTACTCTTAGAGGTGGCAGTAAACACAGATGTGGGGAAATACTTAAAAAGACAATGTTCATAGCTAATTTGCATTTTATTGCCTTAATTTGGGGTTGTGCTTTCAATTCTGACCAGGGAGAAATTATGGTGAAAGAAGGAATGAAAATCAAGTCCTCCTCATGGATTCTGCCAGCTCTTCACTGGAGCACATAGTAAGGAGTTGGTACGTCAATGATGCCAGTGTGTGTGTTGGTTCCAGGTGTGACTCAACCAGGTGTGATGTGAGTGCACATCAGTGCCATTTGGGTCAGCATAAGCAAGCACTCCAAGCAGTGTCTGAGAACCTACGGTATGTTAATAGCAATAGTTGCAAGATTAAGTTTAGCAAAGTATATTGTGTGCTAAATACCATTACAATTATTGGCTGTACAATGAAAGAAAGTTAAAAAAAATTGAAGTTCTTTGTATAGGTAAAATACTAGAAGAATACAACCTGAGTGTGTATACAGAAATGATATAAACTTGTATGCTTGTCTATATAAAAGCTAAACAAACAAAAAAGCCAAAAAAACTTTGTAAGAAAAAAAGATACTGGAGTTCTGGTGGGCATGTTTCTTGCTGGAAAACCCCTAACCCTGCAAGCTGGTACAAACTGAAATATGGACAAAGGTCATAAAACATGTAATTTTCAAACAGGCAAGTCCAAAGGCCAGCCATGACAAGATAGCTTCACCAGCAGTCAGGATCACTGATTAAGACCCAGTGTCAGAGACTGGACAGATGGCTCCGTGGTTAAACTGCTTCTTTCTGTTCCAGGGGAACTGAGTTCAGTCAGCTCCCAGCACTCACTCACATAGCAGCCTACAACAGCCTTTGACTCAGCTCCAGGGACCCAATGCTCTCTTTTGGCCTCTGTGGACATGCATTCTCACACAGTGCACATACTCACATATAAATATAAACAAAAACGAGAATATATTCTTTTCAAAAGATCTCAGTGTCAGCGTACACCTGCCAAGCTGACAAAATGTAGAAATGAGGACACTTACTACACAAGAGAAAACCAGAATAGAGTCACAGACTGCAGGAGGAAACTAGCAATGATGGCCTCTTGGGAAAATGTTATTAAAAGAAAAAGTAAATATAGTTTTAGATAGAAGCTTTCCTTTTTCGGTTCTACTGAAGAAGCCCCGAAACTGTCAGCACACAGGAATCTTCCTATGAGGTACTGATGGTGCAGTGCCTGCTGTGAGACAGTCAATGGCCGTGCAAAGGGAGAGTCGCACTTCATCGTGCTGAGGCATCATACAGCTTACTGAGAATGTAATCACCCAGGTAATGTAGAGAGCTCTGTGCTCTGTGTGCATGGGGAAAAGCGAATATAGATAACAGGGCTCTATTTTCATAAATGTGTCCATGTGTGTGTCCCTAAGATATAAACTCTACTACCATTACCACAGTCACTGCAGACAGGAATGGTGAGAGAAGATGTGACAGAAAGCTGAAACTCTCAAAGAGGACTTAGGACACTGCAACTCATGGCAAGGAGAGCGCTGCCCTCCGGAACTGTCCTCCATCTACGGATGTGCATGTATATGTATGTACAGTAACAACATTTAAAAAATAGCTCAGCAGTTAAGAGCACTGACTGCTCTTCCAAAGGTCCTGAGTTCAAATCCCAGCAACCACATGGTGGCTCACAACCATCCATAACGAGATCTGACTCCCTCTTCTGGTGCGCTTGAAGACAGCTACAGTGTACTTACATATAACAATAAATAGATCTTTGGGCTGGAGTAAGCAGGGCCAGAGCAAGCAGAGGTCTTGAGTTCAATTCCCAGCAAACACATGATGGCTCACAACCACCTGTACAGCTACAGTGTACTCATACACATAAAATAAATAAATAAATCTTTAAAAAAATGATGGAGGTTAATTATAAATTGAAGACACAGTCAAGATTCTCATGAGTGGGAACAGGCACAGAATGAGCAAGCTCTAATATCTAAGATGCAAATGAGGAGAGAAGCAACTGGAAGCAGCAGAGACAGGCCCCTAACATTTCCACAGAATCTGACAGAGGGTCACCTCAGAGGAAAAACACTGTGAAACAAGATGAAACAAAATGATAAAGAGCGAAGGGCTTGTCATTGTTAAATGTATAAGAAAGGTCATCCAGGTAAAGTAGAAGACATTTCAGAAGAGCAAAACAAGGAAACTAGAGTTAGAAGTAGGAAAGGAACCATAAAGAAGGCAGCTGTCCATCTAGGTCACGACATTGGCTGACCCTCCAGAGCTGGGTGTCTGGAGGTGGGCAGGCTCCTGATCTGTCAGCCCCTGCACCCAGGCTGTCAACTCTTGTAACTTCTTTAGCCCATTCAGACTCCTCTATGTCTACCACATAGGTAGACCTCTCTCAGTCCCAGCTTGCTTCTTCCTCAGTGTTTCCCCCAGCGTCTCACTCAAATCTCTTTGGAATCTCTCCCTGTATCTCCTTTTAGTCGCTCATTATTTGCCAAAATCCTCTCCCTTCCTGCCACTATCCCACCTCCTATTTCCTGCCTCGGCTCATTGGCCATCAGCTTTTTTATTGACAGGTGACACACTCACCTGAAGGTCACAGTGCTCCAAACTAACAGGATTCATCAAGAGAAAAAAAATGATAACGAGAGCCTTATGCTAGGCGCATTTGCAAAGTCGAAGAACAAGAAGTTCTTAAAACTACCAGCTAGGAGGAAAGCACTTGCACTGAACTTATAAGAACTTCAATTGTTGGTCTAACCTCTACTGTACATACAAACTGGTTTTCAGGAAGAGGCTGGAACCTGGAGGAGGATGGGGTGAAGTAACAGAATTTTATGGCAGGGTGGATCTGAAAATACTGAGGCTGACTTAGGCATGGACAGACAATATTTAACAACATGAGTTTGGTGACTGAAGAATTTGACAAAGTTTACAATTCCATTCTGTGACAGGAGAGTTGCTGATTAGACACATCAACATTAATACCACAACTGAAGACTACAGGTTCAATTTTAAATGCTTTGTCAATGGGCAGCCTTACATGTAGATACTCCTGGAATGTCTACCAGAAATGTGCAGTGATTTCACAAAAAGGCAGTGCTAAAAAGATAAAGCTTCCAAATCCGCAATGTCGCATGAATTTATCCACTGTTGTTGAAGACAGAGCAGCCCTGATCTCCTGACCCGCCTTGCTCTATCTTCAAGTGCTGGGATTCATTTTAACTTTTAACTCAGTGCATGCAAAATCCAGTGCAACCTGTTTCTTCACAGCCTTTAACAAGATATAAAGATGTAGACTCCCAAGGCCTGCTTTCTATTTGAGGTTCAGCACCAAGTTCTAAGGCTACAAACCAGAGTCCTCATGTTAAAAATTGACAAGGTGGAACACAACTCTCAAAGCATGCTTAGTACCTACAAGATGCTAGTTCAAATCGCAGCACCACAAAAAATAAACAGACAAACAAGTAGACCTGATTCTATCTCTGCACCCAATGTGCAGTAGCTTTTCCTACTGGACATCAGCATCTTGAGACCTTACCTGGATCCGAGACCGGGCCAGATACACATTAGACTTCCACTCAGTCTTCATTCTCCGGTACTGGGATGACTTGGAGTGGACGAACTGCTTACTGTAGGGTGCATTCAGCTCTCCAGTGACTGTGCTCTGAAATGACTTTGAAGTGCTGGTGCTATTCAGGGTGTGAGGCCTATAGATGACAATATACCAACAGGACAAGAAAAGGACAACTGAAGATACCTCTGAATAAGGTGAAAGCTGCACCAATTAAAAGTCTCGCTGACAGACACAGAAAGCTGCCTAGCAGAGACACAGAGCATCTTCTGAAGTTGTCAGGCACATACACAGCCAGAAACAGCAGGGTTTGTAAGCAGCAGACAAATCAAGCACAAAACCCACTAAGGTGCCTAGAAACCCTGGGCTGTACTATGTGAAGATGAAACAAGATACCTTAACACAAACCTCTTGACATGGGCGCTCATTTTAGGTTCAGAACGGGCACAACCTGTGGGGTTAACGGCAAGGGGGAGCTCCATGAGAGGATTACGGCCATATCGGAAGGTGTAGTTTTCACATGCCTCAACCCCAGGTAGCTAAAAAAAAAAAAAAAAAAAAAAGAAGAAGAAAAATACACAAAAGG
This sequence comes from Montemys delectorum, assembly GCA_019843815.1. NCBI lineage: Eukaryota > Metazoa > Chordata > Mammalia > Rodentia > Muridae > Montemys > Montemys delectorum. The sequence continues at coordinate 18,733 of JADRCD010238627.1, forward strand.
GTAACTCATGTGGCCAAGGATATAATCTTCAGTCAGGCCCAGGGTGCAAATAATTTAGATATGATTTTTATGTTTTTTTTCCCAGTCAGTGACCTATTTAATAATGAGGCTATAATCCTAACTATTTAAATAACGTATAAATCCAATTTCAAGATAAAACTTGATAAGCCCAGGGAGGCCACTTTTTCTGGAAGAGATGATTAACTCCCAGAATATCAGCCAAAGCCCTCCTGAATGTGACAGCTCTGATGTTTCAGTGTACAGACAGGAAGCAGTGGTCACAATATAATGAATGTGTTTGTCTGGATGTTTAGAACTCAGAGCAGCTGAAGGTCATCTCCATGGTTTAGTTTCCGGATCTCTTTTCCCTTCTGTCCAATGTGATCATGACACAAGGCTGTCACTCACTGTTCTAGCAGTTTTGGTGGCAAATTAAGGTCTACTTGAAAGTAATTGAGATGTTCAAAGTTTCCTTTATATGTTTTTATTTTTTAAATTAATTTTCCATTTACTCCTGCATGTGCTTGTGTAGAGAGAGGATGAGTGTGCCAGTGTATACGTGAGTGCTATGTGAGCCTTTGGAGGCTAGAGGAGGAGCCTCGGGAGCTGGCTCTTTACATCCAGCACACTGGACCTAGGCTGCCAGGCTTAGTGGCAGTGCCTTTACATGCCGAGCCACCTTACCAGCTTAGTCTTCTTTTCTACAGTGTTCTAACCCTTTGTTTTTTTTTCTTTTTGTAGTTTGAAGAATCCCACCTGGCCCTCAAGCTTTGAGGCCAGCACTGTACCACTGAACTGGAGCCTAATGCTTTTCTTCCTTTTTTAAAGTTCTGAGGTAGATCTCAGTAGGTTGCCCAGACTGAGGGTTTTTAATTTCTGTGTCTGCTTCAGCAGCCTAACTGTCTGGGATGACAGGCCTTCATCTCCAGGCCTGGCTTTAGAACACATTTCTTTATTGTTACATTTGACAAATGCACCTACATTCACAGAAGACACTAGTTAGTACTGCTGTAGTGAGACCATCCACCCCTAGGACAGGGCAAGAGAATGCCAAGAAAGTTAAGAAAAGGGGGGGGGGGGGGGGAAATCTGCAAAAAAACTAGGACTTCAGCAGGTCAAGGGTATCTCCTCAGACACATGGATAAACAGGACAGATGACATTAGCTGCTCCTCTGAGGAACTTGATACTAAGCTTGCCAACTGACCACCCACACTCAAGATCCATGTCCTGGAAAGTAGGAAGGTTTTCGTAGTAGCACTGTCAAAATGCTGGATTAGAAAACAAGCCCATGCAGGGTGGTGGTGGCGCACACCTTTAATCTCGGCACTTGGGAGGCAGAGGCAGGCGGATTTCTGAGTTCGAGGCCAGCCTGCTCTATAGAATGACTTCCAGGACAGCTAAGGCTACACAGAGAAACCCTGTCTCGAAAAAACCAAAAAAACAGCAAAAAAAACAACCAACCAAACAAACAAACAAAAAAACAACAAAAAAAAAAGAAAGAAAGAAAACAAGCCCATGTTAGACCATCACCAGGACACTTACTGATTCAGCTATCCGTGCCACTGCAGAGACAGTCAGGCCAAACAGGTCTTCTCCTTTCAAATACGCGGGGAAAAGCTGCAGCATTTCAGATTTTTTTCTCACACAAGCCACAGGCTCCAAAATCTTATCCCAAACATCTATATATGAACAAAATATTAATTTTTATGATGAATTTCCTTTTAGCTAAACAAAAAGAAGGACTGGACACAGTACAAAACCAAGAGAGAATAAAGAAGAGTCACTGACAAAGACCTACTAGTTTTCAAATAAAATCTGGGCAGCAATATAACAGACATGTTTGTCAAATGGCAGCAACTTATTTCAAAGACTCAATGATATCTGGGGAAAATAATGCCACCATAAGGACATCAAACAGCAAACATGAAAGAAATTACTGAATTCAATTGGCCATGCAACAGAAGAAAATACACCATTAAAAAGGAATAACTCAACTAGCAACGGCTACAGATAGGCATTGCCTCAAAGGAGAATTAAAACACAGAATGGGTAGTTTCTTTGGAAATACCTTTGGACTGTTCCACATGTTTTTAAAGACATTTAAAATGCAGCTCTTTAGTGCTTTCTACATCAGCAAAAATGAAAATAACAATGCCCAGTAGTACAGAGTGAAGTTTGCAATTCCCAGCTTTAAATGTGCAGCTGTGACAGGACAAATCATAGCAGGGCTGTGGATATGGTCTCTGCTTCCCGGGTCTGACCCTGAGAGGGTTCCAAGGTATTACCTTTCCTATATTACCAAGCCTATATAAACTGCAGAGCAAACAAGGTGTGCTGACACAGAGGCTTAAGGTTTGCACCGACAAGTAAAGGTTCTTCATGAAACCATCACAGACAAACAGAGACACTGACATGGAGCACCCACTGGCCTGACCACAGCACACAAGTACATCTTACCTTTAGGTGATGAATCACTTAAGACCAGGTCCTCGTGGCCTTGCTCTACAATCCTGATGACAAACACAGGCCGTCCATCTTTCTCCTCAATGGAGCACAGGTACCGGCATCGTCGGTTGGCATAGCGAGTGCTCCAGTATAACCGGCTGGCTTCATAGCCCACTGGGAAGAGTGCTTTCGGAGAGTGGAATGCTTGCATCTGCTGTGGAAGCAGCTGACCAATGGTGTGGAAGATGAGGCTCCCCACACGGAAGGTGTGGTCCCGCTCTCCCCTTTGCACGATACTAGCGATCTGCCGCACCTCATCTCGTTGCACATAGACCCTCCTGAAGACTGCAAAGTAACTTAACTGTTGCTCGTGGATTCCCTTTGGTTTGTGCATGGGGCAAAGCATTGTTTTGTCCTTAAAAAACATGCATTGTGCTTTAGTGGCGCAAGTAAAATGATAAATATTGGTACATCGGAATCTGTGACATCCACTGGTGGCACCTGTCTTATGACAGAAGACACACTTCATTTGTAGCCCTCTCCTCAGCGCTAGCTCCACATTTATTAAGGCACCAGCCTGTGTTTCATAGACCTCTGTGGACCACAGAGCACAATTCAAGTGGACCCAGAGGTCCAAGTCAAGGTTGAGCAGCCTTGCTGGCCCATCTGTTAGCCCATCACCTTCTTCGTGACAAAAGCAACACTTTCGATAGTCTTTGGGTACAGGGTCAGGCTTAAGAGAAGTGCCCAATTTCTTTAGAAACTCATCTATTTCATCCTCACAAGGTGGTGTAAAGGTCCCCTTGGGGATGACAATATGAATGCTCCATTTCTTCCACTTCATTCCTCTCCACTTTTTATTCAGTGGCCTACAGTCTTCTAGCCCAACAGGAACAGCCCGCAGCCGAGGCTTTAACTTGACCGTCACCTTGAGCTCGTCAGGTTTGGACTCTACTTTGGCTGCTTCAAAGGCTGGAGGGAAGGTTATGGGAGGTGAAGAAGGAGGGGAAACCTTTTCCTGGAACTGAGGGAGACAGTGTACATCCAAAGTGGAGATGTTGTTGCTATACTGGTGAAATGCTTTGGAAGGCTCCTTCATAGGGGACTGTGGCAGTGACGGAAGGGATTCCTGGGCAGCAAAAAGAAATTGTGAGAAAAGGGAAGGATTCACGTGCCAGTAAAGCAAGTCTACTAATGGTGAGAAGTTTAATTATCTATGACTTAAGGGGGCAGGCAAAGATGAGTAAATTTTTAGGCATAGCAAGTTAACCTTGAACACTGAGGATGATTATTTAGGAGTAATAGAAGCTGATAAAGGTAAAGGGGCAGCCATGCCTATCCTACACAGTCATAATCTGGAGACTATTCTCTTGAACTTTCTTGGGAGACTTCCTCTCCCCCAATCAGTGATTTCAGGAGATCTAATTAAATTTCTACAACAGATCAATGTAGTCATGTTTTTAAGAACATGGCAGCATCACTCACAAAAGGTTCACCTCTATATTTTGAGTGTTAGTCTTGGGCTTTATCAATTGCCATGAGAAAGAGAAGAAAGGAGTGCCCTGTCAGCAAGTGGGTCACCTGAACACTCTGAGCCTTTCTCTCAGCTATGGGACAGATTGTCGTCCTCATCTCCTCATCCTGAAAGGTGGCTCAGGGTTAGAACCAGGGTGGGCCACTCCATGTATTAATTTAAGAAACTACATGATGAGAACCCATTCCCACTCTCTTAAGAATAAATTTTAATTAAAAACCTAAATTTGTCAACTTGAATTTTACTATACAAGGGACTAATGCATGTTAAAAAGCAGTTTGCTTGGTAAGTACTATTTTGTGAAAGGCATATTAATGAAATCATATTGAAGCAGTGACAATTGGCAGCTTTAATTTACAGGAAATTTTTCCTTCGAAATACATCATTAAAAAATGTTATCATTTGAACCACTACATTGTTAAGATATACTTAATTTGTACACAATCATGCAGAGCAACTGGACATGCACACGATGATTTCTCTTACAATTAAGGAATACACAGAATTTTCTTTTTTACAAACCTTCCCAAAATATTAATATTTAGTGAGTTGTTTGTAACTAGTATAAGATCCTAGTAGCAATGCTCTATTTAATTTTACACTCTTAAAATGTAGTTGAGCTAGGGGCTAGAGAGATGGCTCAGCAGTTAAGAGTACTTGCTCTTCCAAGGACCAGAGTGCGGTTCCCAGCACTCATGTAGCATTGTATAACTAGTTATTACTTCAGCTCCAAGGAATCCAATGCCCTCTTCTGGCCTCAAGAGGCACCTGAACACATCACACACACACACACACACACACACACACACACACACACACACTCTCTCTCTCTCTCATACATTTACACTACACATATATGTGTGTAAATAAAACTAAATCTAAGAAAAACTTTTTTTTTTTAAAGAGTAATTGATCTGTATGTGGCAGCATACACTTGAAATCCCAGCACTCTGAAGTCTAAAACTATTTAATTTTTTTTATTTTCTCAAAATAAAAACAAGATAGATACACAGACATATGTGTGTGTGTGTGTGTACATGCATGCATGTGGTGGTAGTGGGGTGTCAAGCCAGATTAAGGCAGAAGGATGAGACCTTAATAGTGACCATTAAGAGAGGCATAGGATATAGCTTAGTGGCAAGTAGTTGGCTAGCATGTATTGGGTCCTACATTCAACCCTCAATGCCACTAAATGAAGGCTCTATCAGGCTCAACTCAACTCCATCTTCCTAGGATTTCCCTATAGGCATTCTCTTGAGGAGGGGATTGTACCCCCCAGGCAGAAATCCCTCAATATACTTTCCTCACTTTACCTTGTTGTCTGAATGTTTTGCTTGTGCAGCTGATGAATAAAGAATAAAGCAGTTATTACTACAAAAGACAATGTCCTTTTCCATCCTTTTGGTGTTCTCTCGGGAACCCTGAAAAGAAAGGGAACCGTGTGGGACTCAGCAAGACACAAGCTAATAAAACCAGCACCCATGGACTGCTAATCCCAGGTGACATTCAAGGAGAGTGTTCTCTATCTTCCAACTGTGCTGACACTGTCCCAACATTCACCCTACGATAATTTTCCCCCTAAAAACTAATGCAGAGCTGGGCATGGTGGTACATGGCTTTAATCCCAGCACTTCGGAGGCAAAGGAAGGTAGATCTCCATGAGTTGAAGACCAACCTGGCCTAGGACAGCCAGGGCTAGAAAGACTAAGAGTTTAGAAGAAAAGAAAAAAGCAGAAACTACACTGCCCATATGTTACTATATTCTAAAAATGTGCTCCTTGTCATGAACAATTTAACACTCTGCTATAGCTATCTGGTTTGAAGCTGAGCCCATCTCCTATATGCTTGTCTATCATGTTCCATGAAGCACTTTGTCCTGATGCAGGAGTCACTGGCAAAAACAGAGGTAGGATTGGGTCATGGGAAGAAGAGTAAAGTACCTTGTTCATAAAGGTCAGATCCTTGCATGACTTCCGCACACCACTTCCAAGAATAACCACCTTACAGTGGCAGCACCACTGTGGTCGGAGCGATGCACCTTCTGCTGTACCATGACTAGAGTCTTTATACCCAGAAAGACCTAAGGAGTAGACTTTTGTTAGTAATTAAAACTGACCAAAGATACAGGTAGCACATAATAGAAAATTAAGCTATGTCAATCGATTACAACATGGATTACTTACTTAATATTATGCTTTAATAAACATTTTCTAAGCTCTAGTGGCAGGGAATCTAATATTTGACAATGAAATACAAGTAAAGGAAAACACCCATTCCCAAACAGCTGAAAAAGGCAGCTAGCACAAAAGAATCAAAGAAAAGCAAAACACCAAGATCTTCAAATATTTGTACGGTGCATCAAGATAGCAAAGACCTACTCCCTGAAGGTAAGGTGATACTGAAAATTCTATGGGAAATAAAGTGCAATGATTACAAATGTCTCATGTGATTTACAGCATCAGAGAGAAGTGAAAGCCAAGGGATGCTGGGAACAAGGCCTAAGAGTTCAGAAGAGCAAGTCTACACTGAGGGAATCTCCTGGGGTAGTGGGGTAGAAGTCAAGGCAGAAAATGGCAGGAGAAACAAGAAAGAAGCAGCCAGCAGCTAAGATTGTAAAGTTTAAAGCTTTAACATACGTAACTTTCAAAAAGAGTTCAAAGATGAGAAACAGCCAGATTCTAGTATAAGTTTAGGGAAGACAAAAACATGACAAGAAATCCAGGGGATCAGGAGGTGGTGAGGAACAGGGCTAGCATAGAAGATACCAGCGAGCAGAAGAAAAACAGCTTCATGGCAGGCACAAGGAAGATGTCCTGGTTCTCAGAATGTGGACCCAGGCATTCCTGTGGGAAGAAATACGCCCTACAGACGGTGTGTAAAGGCAAGCAGAGATAGTGATAGCAACAGCACCTGAGCAGAACAGAAAAACAATACACTATCTATGGCTTCATCTGCACCACATAGAGCAGCCCAGCTGAGGCAAATGGATCAGGGCTTCAAAGAACAGAATTTGATAAAGGGTCAGCAAGCTGAGTCTTTGAACAGAGAATTAGAGTTTGTCTTGTTGCCATAGGCCAGAGCATAGAAATTCACGTTACACCACAGAAAACAACAGCTAGAGAGGGTTACATTATCAAGACTACATACCAACACATCGCCTATTACTTGTTAAAAAGTAAATCAAAATTTCAAAATGAGCAGGCTTAACTTTTTAACCGAGAATGGATTTGGGGTTAACAAAAAAAAGCTCACTAGCTCACCATTGCTTGTTGGAGGAAATGGTACATTAGGCTGCTTCAGCCGGTAAGAGGTTGCTAATCTGGGAGGATTTGCAGATCCTGGTGGAGGCCCACGAAGAAGCAAATGCTGCCGATACTCCAAACCTGGGTTTACTCTGTGGCTACTGACCAAACCAATGGATGGAACATCTGGAGCATTACTAACCTCATAGCTGTTAGGAATTCGCACGTGAAGAAGGTCGGAAAACGCAGCCACAACGCTGCTTATATTCTAAAACAAAAAGTAAACACCATGTTACCCACTTAGAAGAGTGCATCACTTAGGATAATGCTGTCTTCGTGATACAGTATAAAAGAACACAAATACTTTTATTTTCATGAACTAATATACATAGCCTTCAAAAATAGAAATCTTCAGAGTTGCAACTGGCACTGGGATCTATACACAGTAAGCTAGCTATTCTAGCTATCTTGGTATCTGACAGGCCTAAAGGATATGATCACAGAAATGTGTAGGCCTAGCTCTGGAAAAGGGCCAATGCGGTCTTCAACATTGCAGCTAAGGCTCTATATGATGACAACTATTATATATATACATATATATATGTGTTATGTATGTATATACATTTAGTATATATATATATAATATACACGCACATATACATTATATATGTGTGTATATATATATATGATCTCCAATAAAATATCTTTATAAAACTTGGGAATTTTTAAAACAAATAAATCCTTGATAGATCATTAGTGCTGTTGGCACAAGCTGCCTGTAGAAAGTTTCTATTGCTTTTGTAGATTCTATAATTGACTATGGTTTTCTAATGGTTAACTTTTATTTTTATATATATATTTTTAAGCCTAGAATAGTTTATTAAGGGCATGGAGAGGGGAGTTAAGAGGGTAGTAGAGGCAGAATAAGGCAGAGAGAAGGGGGGGAGGGTGGCAAGGATGGAGGGAGGGAGAGGAGGAGGAGGAGCAGGAGGAGGAGGAGGAGGAGAAGGAGGAGAGGAGGAGAGGCCGGCCATGAACATGTGGAAAGAGAAGGGGGAAGGGAATGGGGAGCGAGTGGGAACAGGAAGGTAAGAGCAAGAGAGAAGCAGGAGAGCAAGAGCAATGGTTAACTTGTATAACATGGACAGATGTGGAAATGCTTTTTTCTAGAGTTCTCCAAAGCATTCTTTTACAAGAGCACATGAATTCTCAGTTCCAGTTTTTTGCTTAACTTAGATACAAATAAACCTCATACTGAATAGTACTCAAGAACAGCCTAGATCTCTGGAGCAACTCCCCTCCCTTCTCCTCTGCTTTGCTCTCTGCATTATTTCCTTATAAGTCAGTGACAGAAGTTTGACAGTGGCACACACTGCACAGCGTAAGTGATGTCAACTTTTACCTCAGCAGCTGTAGGATGCAGGGTGATTGCTACAGATATAAGACCCGATCTGGGACCGTTTGGGGATGAACCAAAAGGTGAAGTAAAAAATAAAGTGCCTGGCTCAGTTTTGATGTCATTTCTTCTTGATTCTGAATCTAAAAAGGGAGAAAAGAATATTCAAAGCTTTCAAAGTCAAAATATTTACAATAGTAACTTGGTAGACTAAGCTAAACGTACTTTTCCCGGATATGCTGGGAAGAATTGGGATGATGGGGGACGGCACAGGTTCTGGAGGCTCCTCTTTTACCAGTGACAGATCTGGGTACTTGTTCACCTCCACACCAACCACACTCTCAGGAGAAGATGAGGGGACAAAACTATCGGGAGTGTCCCGGTCCCCATAGTGGTCCTGTATCCTGAAAGAGGAGCACATACATCACCAATATGCAGTTCCACTGGGATTTCTTACCAACCCCACACATGGGTACCACAAGAAGGTACTCTCAACAAAGCAACAACAAAACAGCAACTCTATCAGTTACCACACAGCTATGAAAACACAGGAGACAGGCTTACCTATAAAACAGTACAAATGGCTATTCTTTTGAAAAAGCTGTTGAACGAAATGTAAAGGCCTCCAAGATGGAAATACTCAGACTACACCATAGCCTGAGAAAATGACATCTTTGAGACTAAGGAGGAGGCTGTGCTATATTCAAGTCAGCCTCCATGGAGCCACAGATACATGGATCCTGTCGCAGCTGTGTAGAGTGGCAAGGTGAGAGAAAACACAGCGACTGTGGTGGTATGAGCACTTAATTCTCTTAATAAACAATGGAAAACAAAGAAGGGAACAAAGTCCCTTGTTTCAGGCAAGGCTTTAGTTCACCAGGGACATGGTGGGGCCTCAAGCTACAGGTGTGGAGCATGGCATGGACCTTCTATCTTCTGTTTCTCCCACTCATACTGAAGGAGACCTGGAAAAAGCTGCTGGGCAGTCATGTAAAGAAAGTCCTGTGCTAGATCACCACACTCACACTCACAGGCTAGAAAAAGCTATATATATTCTATTGACACAGGAACTCCTAACTGCAAGGTAAGAGAGAAAGGAGACTCTATATTCCATGTAGCTATAGAAACATCTATCCTGTTGCTGCTGTGTACAGTGGCAAGTTTTCTCATTAATAAACTAAGAGATTAGATTAAATGGACATCTTAGGACATAGGGATTCATCGTATTTTCCACAAAGGGATAAAATTCTAAAGAAGTCTGTACATACTATTAACTAGTTGGGTAGTAAATTTATCTACTAAGGGAAGCTGCTTCTGTCAAGTAAGATTCTTGGGGACAAAGAACTAATAGAAATTGGGTGTGAGCTAGCTTCCTGTAGCTTAGAGCTATTCTTGTCCATGATACCTCTGATATCTATGATGGCTGGTCTCTCATTTTAGATGTCTGTAAGTAACAATAAATCCAACAAATCACAAAAAGAGTTTATAAAATAAAACACCTAAAATACTTTATGTAGATGTTTTCCCATGACCATTAATGTCTATTTGATTATTATGCTGTATATACTGCTTAAATTATATGACTTTAAAAATGCACAAACTAATTTCACTTCAATAGTAACAATGCATTGGACAGTTTATATTCAAAAGTACTTTATTCTTTAAATGCCTTTAAATACTATTGCCAAATCCTAAGCACATTTTTAAAAGAAGCAACCAATTTTTCTCTGATGCTGGGAGAAATGGTTTAGTGGTTAAAAGCATTGGCTGCTCTAACAGAGGACCCAGGTTTAATTCTCAGTGCACGGGGTACTTACAATCTGGAAGTTGAGTTCCAGAAATCCAATGATCTATAGTATAGGCCTCTGAGGACATCAGGTATGTATGTGGTACTCAGACACACATGCAGGCAACACACACACACACACACACACACACACACACACACACACACACGCACGCACTCACGCACACATTTAAAAAGTGGCTTCTACCTTAATTCTTCATGATTATTATGAGGTGGTGTTGGAAGTGAGGCAGGAACATCCACTGTCTTTGGGCCTTGAGCAATAGCTCGAGCCAGCAAGTCATCCTGAGGTCTGAAAGGCAGCTGAAATGGCTTCGGTCCTAAAGCTCTGGCAACTGCAAAACCAAACAAATAGAATCAAAGTATGTAGAACAAAGTAGGTACAGATGGAACAGTTCAGTTCTGCAGACACTGCAGTCCACACAGCTTTCAAAGGCAGAGCCTTCAGGGCTCAAGAGTTGGATGCTATTATCATACCTTCATGGCTCACCAACACGCCAGCTTTTCCAGCAAGTTCTTCAGTCGTTGCAAAACCATTTGCCATCTTCTGGCAAGCCATAGGAGGTGGTGTAGGAGGAAGAGAGGCAGGGGGTGTTGGAGGATTACTTAAATTATTCTGCTGCAGGAGACCAAAAAATTTTAAATTATATGCTACTGAGCAAATATGCATTGACCTTGCTAAAACTTAATTTGTGTATTTTTAGCACAAGGAAGCAAGGCTACAAGAAACATAATCCAGAGGCATCTCCAGTTCCAAATGCACAAGAACAAAAATATATATATACACAGGGCCATGAGGTTATCCATTTGCCTACTTGGCCTAGCTTGAGCATTCAGCTTTGAAATGAAGAACCCCATTTTTGTTATACTTAATTTTGTGTAACGGTTCTCAGGGTTCACCATTACAACAACCAATAAAAAGCAGTTTTTAAAGTTGACTAAGTTGTAAAAGGTAGTTAAATATTCCCTTATTCAATTTTTATTAAAATATGAAAATACAGAATTTGTCTTTAACCTAATTTACATCTCAGATATGAGAATCTGGGCTGTCCAAGATTTCTAAAAGAAGCAAAAGGAGAAAAAAAATAAGACTAAAGGTACCAAATATACTAACAAATACAGTTCACTTTCAGTTTTCTCTCTCAGCCTTACATGTCACTGATTTGTCATTTATGCCTTGGTCTCCCCAAGGAATGCTAGTGTCAGCTGTAATAATTATACTAACAGTGCCGCGTAAAGGAGGTTACACGAGTAACCCTGACAAGCAGCCTGAACTGAGGAAGGCTGACTGAAGAACAAGCCATGAGGACAGCCACGGGAACATGGAGACAGGTATCTTAAGAACAAGAGGAAAGCCACAGGAAAACAGACACTCACATATTTCTCAAAATAACTGTTTTGTATAGGTCAGATGCAAAGTGAAGTGATCTTATGATGTTATCATAAAAATATATAAAAAGTAGTATTACCTTGACTGACTTATGCTATTTTGGTAACCTAAGAATTAGTGCATAATTTCAATTAGCACCTAATTATTTAAATGGAATATATTAAAGCTTTAAAAATCCATTTTCCAAAAAAAGTACTAACCATACTTTTTAGTCCCACTATGTACCGTCAATTCATTTTAAGAGTTAACAAAGGTTACAAGGAAAAGTGTGTCTCCTTTACTATAGATAGGATATAATGGTTATTTTCTACCATTTGCATTCTCATCTCTTGGAAATTTGAAGCACACATGTTAGAAATACTTAACCAGATATATTTTTAATCTTTTAGTTGAACCTAAGTTTCAGTGTATCTTGGAGACTTTATGTAAACTAGATGCAAAGCTAAGCCATACTCCCCAGTGGTGGGATGCTCTCCAATCTCAGGCAAGGCAGCACCCTGGCAAAGAGACATACCTTGTGGATCAACTGAGAATAGTAGTCTGAGACCCCTTCAAGGGCGGCACTGCCAAAAGTTCCTAGAAGTCGAGTCCCACTATTAAATTGGCCACTGCCATAAGGAAGAAAGTGCGCAAAGTTCACTCCAATGATCGGGTCCATTAGAGGGAGCAGAGAGAGCTGCTATTAAAAAACACATTTAAAAGTAATGTACATGATTAACAAACATGGAAGTGTTTCTGGGCTTTCTAAGACCTGAAGTCAAATAAGGATTGTGAAAAATAAGACTTAAAAATCTCAAGATTCAAAATGCTGGAAACTACAGAATCTCTGGGATATACATCAAATAAGTTTTATTCCCACCTGTCAGAGATGCCATCATGTGCCTCACAAGAAAAACAAGCTCTTTATTTTTGCTCAGTAAGAACCAAGGCAAGAATGGAGGCCAGGCACCGCCACTGGGAACAGAGATGGAGAGGTGTGGCTCTCCCCATTTTTGCTTGCAATGAGCAATGAGAATTTAAATGAGAGTCCATGGCTGCATATCTTTGGGTTCAGAGTCACAAGAAATGGGGGATACAAAGGTTCCTGGTGTTGAGGCCGCTCCTTCTGAACATATGTAAATCTTGACTGACCATCACCTACCAATCCACCTTCTAGAATGTAAATCTCAACCGCCAATAGGATAAAGTGTGGGTTTGCTAGCAAACAGAGTCTATTAGGTTCCTTGTCCTTTCTCCCTATTTTAATTAGAAACTAATTGTAATAAGGTGAAAACTTCCATTTCCTAGGATTGAAAAGGCAACTCTTGCTCTCTCCCCTCCTGGAAGTGGCAAAGGGCTGTTCTGACAGCTCACCTGTTTCAAGTGGGTGAAGGAGTCAGAGCTGGAGAACATAGCCTGCTTCTCCTCTTCATCCTTCTTCCTTTTCTTTGAGCGAGGTGCTGCTTTTTCCCCCGTCCTCTGAGTCCGTTTGCTTCGCTGTTTCTTGGTTTCACTTCCTCCATCTGTTTTTGGCAACTGGCTGTTGCCACCTCCAAAACCACCTTGCATTTGAGCCCCCAAAGTTTGCTAATGTAATTGGAAAGGTTAAGAAGTAAGTAACTTCCCACATGTTTGATTCTTAGTTCATGCTAGACCAGCTCCAACTTGTGACTCATATTTCTAACATGGCATCCCATCTTAAAGGGGGAAGTTACAGAGTGAAGTTGTTTTCTGAAAATAACTGTTCCCTCTTCCCTCTCCAGTAAGGTCTATTAAAATATGAAAAATGCCAGCCTAAGCAACTTAGGAAATTGCGGAACTCCTAGAAACAAGAATGAAGTATGGCTCCTCACTATCTAAGCTGAGACCAGGTGAACGGGAAGCTTCTGAGCCGCGTTCCTGACAATTTACCTCCCTCCATAGGAACCAAGAACGGTGTAATCTGAGATGTGAAGCTAATCCAGAGGTTACGGGACATTTTAAGCTCATGCAGCAGAGGTAAGAGAACAGTAGCTAGAGCGCCCTGACCCTGACCCTGACCCTGACCCTGACCCTGGCCCTAACCCCCTAACCCTGACCCTGACCCTGACCCTAACCCCCTAACCCTGACCCTGACCCTGACCCTGGCCCGAACCCCCTAACCCTAACCCTGACCCTGACCCTAACCCCCTAACCCTGACCCTGACCCTGACCCTGACCCTGACCCCCTAACCCTGACCCTGACCCTGACCCTGGCCCTGGCCCTGGCCCTGGCCCT
>JADRCD010238628.1:0-23365 GCA_019843815.1 Montemys delectorum
GCGGCCGCCGCCGCGTCCACCACGGGCTTCAAACACCCGTTCGCCATAGAGAACATCATCGGGCGGGACTACAAGGGCGTGCTGCAGGCTGGAGGCTTGCCTTTGGCGTCGGTCATGCACCACTTGGGCTACCCCGTGCCAGGCCAGCTCGGCAACGTGGTTGGCTCCGTGTGGCCTCACGTTGGCGTGATGGATTCGGTGGCCGCGGCCGCCGCGGCCGCCGCCGCGGCTGGGGTCCCGGTAGGCCCGGAGTATGGGGCATTCGGGGTGCCAGTCAAGGCTCTGTGCCACTCGGCAAACCAGAGCCTGCCAGCTGTGCCGGTGCCCATCAAGCCCACGCCTGCGCTACCACCCGTGACCACGCTGCCGCCGGCGTTGGCTGTCCCCACGGCGTCGCAGCAGCTGCCTGCTCCCTCCACCGTGTGCGCGGCCGCCACCTCACCCACAGCCCCTCTCCTGGAGCCCACCGCAGCCGGCAGGGCTGACAGCAAGGGGGGCTCCCTGCACTCGGTGTTGGTGCATTCCTAGGGGACCCCGCGACCGGTGAGAAGACACCAGTCGAGAGACTGAGACAACAGTCCTAGTCCGTCCGAGAGGGTGCCCCAGAAAGGTCGGCAAACTTGGCATTGAGCTAAATGATGCACTGGTCTGAATAAATGTAACTTCCTGGTGTCCGTGTTCATACTATCTTGTAAATCAGATTAATTAATGAAAGCTCATTTTCAGGTAAGCGTTTCTATTGTACTAAAAATCGATAAGTTATGGGGGGAACAAAAGTGGTCAGGGAAAACTAATTTCAGGCAAAGAGGAAGTAAGGTTCACCCCTTTTCCTGGAGCAGGACCTGGAAGACCTTATCAGGGAGAAGCCCAACAGAGTGCATTTCAGACCTCAAGCTTCAGTCCGCTGGAGCCTACAGCCACATGCCTACTAAGGAAAACTCGCCTTAGATGGTAAAGGAAAGAATATGTTTTGTCTCATTATTTCCGTGGTCAGGAAAATGGACAAGAAAACGACGCCAGGAATAAACTCGCTGTGACAGGGGGGGGGGGGGGGAGGGAGTGCGGAGGGGGATCAGTGGGATCTTTGAGAAACAGTTACATTTCGTGGCTGTGACCCAGGGTCGAGGAGGATAGTAGCGACAGCTAAAGTAATTAGTTCACACAAAAGAGAAAGGCGGCGGCTTAAAGAGCAAAGCTCCAGATTCCAAAAGTAAAGTTTGGGGAGCCCCCAGAGAGAGACAATAAAGGCGACTTTCCACCTGCGACTCCTCTGTGTATCAATCGGATGAGAAACCATTACGAAGCCTGAGAACACAGTTCATTCCCACGACCAGTTCCTTTTGTACTTTTTTAAAAAAGTAACTTGTACCACGGAATTTTGCTCCTCTACCCGATTAGTGCGACTACTGCGAGGAAGCCTTGTCTCCTCGACTAGAGAGGCTCGCGCTGAGTGTGGGGGTATGTGTTTGGTGGCTATCTGCTTCCCACCTCCTCTTGCACAAATGAGGAGGGGTCACCTTTGCTCGCCGCGTGTCTTTTCAGGCGAATTCTTCAATTGCAGTTTGTGAATAAAATTCACTGTTGCCCTTCCCAGGTTTTGAGACCCAGAAACAGCACTTTACTAGCAACAAACTTAGGGAGGGGTGCGGAGTGGCCCTGGCCTGTGTTCCACTCTGTGTTTCGTTAGCGCGTTGTAGCTTCGTTCCTGTTTGCCAGTGTTGTGCCAGGTGTTCATTAAAACGTCTCTCTGGATATACACCAGTGCCGTGTGAGGGTATTCTCTTCTTAGGAGATGAGGCCACGGTTGAAAAAAAATCTCCCCTTGGTCCTTAGTTTCTTAACTTCGGTGTTTTTAAAGAAGCGTGAGATCAACAACGAGCCATCTCTGGGGACAGTCTTCTTTGCCGGATTCGTTCATTCACCAGCTCGCTAATCTCTCCTTTCCTAACTGAACTTCATTCCATCAACATTAGAGTCTAAATTGGTAAAACCCCACAACAGTAACGTTTTCCTATCACCACCAATCCGCAGCCCTTTCAGAGGCTGTCAAGAGCAGCAGGTCAGGGCCAGGCTCCCAGTCCATGGAGGAGGTGTGGGGCTGGGTTAGGGCTAACCCAGAGTTGTATGGTTGGATGCCGCCCCGCACTGCCACTGCCTTCTTAGTGAAACCTGGAGTGAGTGGGTGGGAAGTGCCACTGCGTTCTGAAAGGAAGACCTGTTGCTGATCCAGCACAGGGAAGAGAGGTCTGTGAGTGGGATCTGCTGGCCATGAAGCGGGTGACTGCTTACCGCCTGGGAGCAGAGAGGGGACAAGAAGTTCTTGGACCCCCAATGCCACGGCTGGCAGCCTGGCACCCATGGCCAGAACCCCAGGCGGAGGACAGACTCGGTGAGAGCAGGTGAGCGGCCCTTTTCTTGCTGGGTTCAGGGAAAGGGAGTTGAGGGCTCCTCAGGACAAGATTGGATTTCTTTGCAGGCTTCCTTCCCCTTCCCGTAGTCTCTAACTTCCCCCGAAAGTTTCACTGAAAGCCAGTTTTCCTCTACCCTTCAAGCCTAAAAAATTCCTCCGATCTTCCACTGGAAGAATGCAAAGACACATACAGCAACATCACTGGGATGTGTTTGAGTTACACCCTTTAAAAACAGAGGCGTTGGTGCCCATCCCACCCCTCCTCTTTTAAGACAAATCTCATTACAGAGTGTCGCTACATTTTAACATGTAAGTTTCTTGTGGGTTTTCCACTCCACTGGTGTTAGGCCATCGAAAGAAAAATAGGGTCCAGGGACATACATGGGAGTCATAGATTAGGGGAGACTGTGGAGTCTGGCTTTTCTACTCACTTTCCAATTAGTGCCTGAAGACTCGCTGGGTGCCTAGTTTAGGGGCCTGTAGACGTTTGACCCTTGCTTTGTCCCAGCAGTTTCTGTAAGAAAAGATAGTCCCTTCCTTCAGGATCAGCCAGCATGGTTCCTGGTACTTTTTAATGGTGTCTAGAGTCCCACTTCTGGGACCTTTTGTGTCTCTGCCCCCAAAAGGAAGCAGATAAGTAGTAGACCCTCATCATTTTCAAGACTCTTCCTATACCCGACCACTACTGGGAAACTCTACTTCAGTGGAGAATTTTCATTTTCAAAAAATTTAATTAAAAAAAAAAAAAAAAGAGGGAGAGGTGGGAAGACATAGTGAACTACACCCCGATTGTGTCAAGTTCTTGTTTCAGAAAGGACCCTGGTGTCCCAAAGAAGTTGTGCATGATGTCATGCTAAAGGAGAGGGATGTCCCCAGTCAGAGACCACCCCCTAATCCCAGACCTTCCGACTCACTTAGGATTTAAGTACGCTGTAAGGGCATACATCTCAATGAGCAGATGCTGCTGGTATTGCAAAGCCTGGAACCTGCAGAATACTGGTGACATATCTCTGAGACACTAGAACAATATCCAGCCCGCAGCCCCTTGCCTGTCATCAGGATCAGATTTTTATAGTCATGTGTCAAAATAGGCCTGCTTAAAGCCTCCCATGTTGATTTTAAAGGCATTGTTAGGGGTCTGGCCATTAACAAACCCTGAGTTTATATAAGTCACTGAAGCTGGTATCCGGATAATAGTTAATTCCAATACTGAACTAGCTCTGAGTGGTGTGCATGGTGTTATTTGAGCTTACAGGCAGCTGCCCTTTATATATTAGGAAACAGAAAATTAACTTGAGACCTAGGTGGGGTTAAAGAAGAAACTCTAATGCCTAACCTTCTTGAGTCACAGTAGAGACACAGGAACTGGGAACAGAACACTCAGTGCCAAGGTGGATCATCGGCTGCAGATTTTTCAGCCCATGCCTGGACTTAACTGAACCACCAGAACCCCTGAGGAGGTGAAAAAGTGCAGCAAAGGAGAGGAGGCTGGTGTAGCTGTCCTTATAGATAGAAAGAAAAGAACTTGGACCAATTGATTTTACTTTATTCCCTAAAAATACAGAGTAAATGCTGAGGGAAAATGAAGCCCCATTTAGCTATGGTGTAAAGGAAAGCAGGCCCTCCTGCAAGGGCCCGTTGGCACAGTTGGCATCTGGCACTTAGGAAGTCTGTCAGCCAGGCTGGCTTGTGGTCAATTATCTCAAGTAATCTGGCATTGGTCCAGCCAGGGAGGACAACTAGTTGCATGCACAGGAATCCAAGGCAGTTAACTGAAAGTGGCACTGTTGAATTCCAAGAATCTTTGTACTGGGGGAGTTGGAAGGCTAATCAACACACATCTTCCTGGGGCTCAAAGGTGATGATCACCAACTTGACACCCAGTACAGGAACCAGAGGAGAATATGGAAATAGATCTATCTCCCTAGGAGAAGGGTCATGAGCCATCAAAGCCACAGACTACCCTTAAATTCCATTCACCTGCTCAAACTGCCAATCCCAAAGTACACAGGATAATAGAGAGCTTCCACATAAAAGAATCTTCATTCCTCAATGAAAGGAAGGATAGTTTGGGAGCTCATTCCTGTCTTGGGTGGTAGTGTTTGTGACAGGATTGCTGTGTCTGGCGGTGGTTCTGCAGAGAGCTCAGGGGGCAGAGCAGAGCTGAGTTAGTGTTGAAATGGGAAACTAAAAGACAATGACAAAAACCATGGATACCAGGGTTTAAGGGCAGAGTGGGGAGCTAAACACAGATGGTAAGTCCTTGAATTCCTGAGGGCAAAACAGTCTCTTCCGAGTTCAATGTAACCATGCTGCTCATTCAAAGTATTCCCCATTAATATTATCTTTCCAAGTTCAAGTTCAAGCGCTACCTCATGCCCTTTGGGGGAGACTGAAGGGGTTCTGCTTGGGTTTGAATTCAGTCTTAAACCATTGTTTAAATGGTTCGAGTTTGGCAGAAGTCCAGATAGACTCTGTCCTAAGCAATTTCCCCCTTTAACCATTCCCCCACCCCCCATGTATCTTGAAGAAAATTCAAGCCACATGTTGCTCTTTCCTCCTTGCATCCTAATGCAATTTTACTGAATTTTAGCATGGTCCATGAAATTCAAAATTCTGTGTTTTAATCCATAATAGGTTCCCATGATCTACACAAGTCACATGACACGTTCACATATCATTATGCAGAAAATAAAGCCTGTGAGAACTGTAGTTGTGTTTTACAGAGACATTTTGTTAAAGAATGCCATGCAGAGAATGCCGTATCGAAAGGCATTTTATAAAATTATCCAAAAAAATCTAGAAAATGCAACTTAATAACTCATGAAAATATCTAAATAATATTGCAAAGAAGATGTTTTACTTGTGTTTAATTTGATCCAAGTAGGTTTTTTTTGTTTTGTTTTGGTTTTTTTTGTCACAAGTAACAGGCTCTTGGGCATGTGGCACACCCAGGCTGTGTTTATAAGTCACAGACTCCATTACTGAGGCGTCATTTTACCATGCATTACAATGTGTTTTCCCATCTGAGCCCTCAGTCTTGTCAGCACCTTCACGGGCAGCATGTTTTTACTGTTACAGCAGATGGATGCTTGGAAGGAGGGGAGCTAGAGAGAGGAGAGGTGGGCCCAGCTGAATTGGAGTCAATTCAGAGAGGGTTTATAAGTAATGGAACAGGGAGATGGAAAAGGGCAGGAAGGAAGGGAGGGGTGGAGAAAGGGAAGGAGGAAGAGAGGGAAAGGGAGGGAGGAAAGGGATGGGAAAGAAGAAAGGAAAGAAGGGAGGGCCAGAGTGTGTGATTACTACTAGCAAAGCAAAAACACAATTTAAGAACTATAATGTCTTAACATGCCCTTGTTTTGGCTCCCCTGTCGAGGAACCACAGATCAATGTGGTTTGTGTCCCTCTGTGACATTTTCTGTCATGCCATTGACCTGACAAAGTCTTGCCATAAAGACATTATTCTACATCCCTTTAAGAGTTGCTTAGTTTGGCAGGATTATGCTGGTATCAATCTCAGCTTCACTTCCTGCCTAATAGGACAAGGCTCCAGTGTTTATCCAATATTTTTGTGGCATTAAACTTAATTGCAATTTATTTTGTAGGTTACAACTAAGTCCTTGTAGGGAAATACTTAATGAACAATGATGTTTATGTACTATGCATCGTAAGTGATGTTTCATGAAATTTTGTTCCT
Organism: Montemys delectorum; assembly: GCA_019843815.1. Classification (NCBI taxonomy): domain Eukaryota; kingdom Metazoa; phylum Chordata; class Mammalia; order Rodentia; family Muridae; genus Montemys; species Montemys delectorum. The sequence goes on from JADRCD010238628.1 coordinate 6,108, forward strand.
AGTAACAAATGTTTATGAAGTCCTATAGAAGGAAAGCTGTCTTCAGTGTTATCTCAACATTATAATACACATCAAAAAATTACATGAGGGGGATTACCCCACGTATGAACAGTTTGGTCATTTAAGGCTGATGAAATGATATCACCTTGTTTTCATTTGTTATAGACTGGTTAGATTGTCTACTCTCGTAATATTTTAGGTTTATAATAAGGAGAAGGACTGTAAAAAATAAATCTAGGCTGTGTACAACAGGTATTTCAATAAAATATCAAGTATGTTATTTTGAAAAAAGATCTCATTGTGCTGCCCAGCCTTTCCTTGAGCTCCTGGTCCTCTTGCCTCACCTCTCCATGTACTGACATTACGACGGTGTACCACCACATCTAGATCAATGACTTATTTTAAAATGTAAGTCTGACCTGGTGGCGCAAGCCTGTGATCTCAGCTCCTTAAGAGTCAGAAGCAGGAGTATAGAGCCTTCAAGGCCTGGATGGGCTACAGACATAGTTCAAGACCAGCCTAAGTAACTTGGTAAGACCCTGTCTCCACAATTACCTTCATTGTGAGAGGAAGAGTAAAGAACTGGCTGATTGAAATAGACTTTCAAGTGAAGAGCAAGGGCTGGAGAGATGGCTCAGTGATTAAGGCTGGTTCCTAAGCATCCAAAGCCCTCTTCAGGCCTCAGGGGAATTCATGTTGTGCACAAACATGCACACACACACACACACACACACACACACATGGCAAAACACTCATACCACATAAAAATTAAAACAGAAAAAAGAAAAGGAGAGGAAAACATCAGGAAAGACAACAGCAGCCGCCTACTTTTTTTGGTTCCTCACTGCTCTACTGTGCTGTTGGCCAGATCCCAGGACAGGAGACCATGCAGAGACAAAGAAGAGTAGACTATCACTTTAAATTTTTGACACTTGGAGAATTTTGCAGAATCACTATCGCATAAAGTCTGAATAGGAAAATATTTCAAAAGCCATAGGAAAGAAAAAAATCATCAGAAAATAAAACCTCACATTCTTCGAGTCTTCTCTTTTCCTGTTTTGAGTTCTGTGAACCCTTGAGTTCTTCCTCGATGAGGTGGAACAGGGCATGAAGTTATATATGGCAGATGCTTAGCTGTTTCCCCGGAAATGAAAAATGGCACATAGTTTTCCAAAAATAGTAATGCCTTTTTTTCCCCTTGTTGGTAAACGCTTTTTGGAGAGTAATAACACTTCTAAAGTGGAACATTTCACCACATGCTTTCCTTTCTTTTCTTGACCCTGGGTGGCCCAGGTTGAACTTGAATTTGCTAGTCTGGTTCTACAATTCATGATCCCCCTGCCTCAGCCTCTCAAGTGCTAAGATTCTAAGCATGTACCACCAGGTCCAGTCTTTCATTTTTGTTAATTCAGGTAAATCTGTACTGTTTCTTTTCTGTTGATGCAAAAGCTCTTCATTTAAAAATATCGCAAAAGCACACCTACTAGCCAGGCAGTGGTGGCGCACGCCTTTAATCTCAGCACTTGGGAGGCAGAGGCAGGAAGATTTCTGAGTTTGAGGCCAGGGTGGTCTACAGAGTGAGTTCTGGGATAGCCAGGGCTACACAGAGAAACCCTGTCTTTGGTTTGTTGAAAAACCAAAAAAAAAAAAAAAAAAAAAAAAAAGAAAGAAAAAAAAAGAAAGAAAGAAAGAAAGAAAGAAAAAAAGAAAGAAAGCACAGCTACTAAGAACTATTACATAATTTCAGAATATTAAACACATTTCAACCTCCAGGTTAGAGGTTAGAGGTTTGACAGCCTGCAACAAATAGCCATGGATCATTGAGGTTTAGGGTTTCAAATAAGTCCTACTGAAGAAGTAAAATTGTTGAAATTAAGCAATGAGAATAAGAAATCTAATCAAACACATCCAGTTTCACCAGCTTGAGTACACAATGAGGCCTGGAGTTTAAAAATATACAAAATGAGGTTGTATCCTCATTCCAATAACTTTATATCTTTACTGTAGGGTGCTGACTGAGGCCAGGTTACACCACCTTCTGAAGGAGAGACGAAAGGTTTAATCAGCCCACTAGTGCTTCTTCTCAAATGTTGAGTGCATGCATACAGATTGTCAGAAGATATAGAAGAGTCTTCAGGACCTTGTCACCAGTGAGACTGATTGAGGCGGTGGGAGGTAGTACCTTTGCTCTGTGGTTCCTACAAACCCAGTGCTGCTGATGTTGCTGGACACCAGGATCCCACACTGAGCAGTTCTGTGCTGAAAGATTCGTTTGCCCAAAGCTGATATCTACAGCCACCCTAGTCCATAGGAGACATCCAAATAATTTTGGCCATCATGAGAAAGATGTTGCAATTTCTACTTCTTTTATCTTAAAAAAACCTAATCAATGACTGTCGGCTTGGCTCAGTGCTTTCCAGTAATATAGTAGATGATAGATAGATAGATAGATAGATAGATAGATAGATAGATAGATAGATAGATAGAGTAGGGTAGATAGATGATAGATATAATAGATGACAGACAGATATAGTAGATAGATATAATAGATGATAGATAGATTTAGATGTTAGATAGATGATAGATAGATAGATAGATAGATAGATAGATAGATAGATAGATAGATTCCAAATTAAAACTGACATGAATAGCCAATGCCAGTGTCCTACAGACCCAAGGCTTTCTTTCCTCAACACCATAGTCACACACTCAAATATCGTTTTACCCTTTTAGTTATTTACTCCTTTATACCCAGTTAACAAGAATATGTGGAGGATTTCAGTGGTCCCCTAAAGCCCTGATAGTTTGACACAGTAGCACATCTTCTCTGGCCTATGGGAAGGCAGAGCTAAATGACCATAGAGGAAAAAGTTAAAGCTCAAATTTACAATAGAAAATATAAGGTATAGAGATAGATATGTTCATCCATGTCAACCAAGGAAGGTATTTGAAATTTTCTTCACCATTTCAAATAGCATTCTCATTTTAAAAAGGAGAAGGGAGTCAAAGCCTGTCTACGCAAAGACATGATCCTTGTCCTCTTGGCTTGTTTTTGCTACAATTTGGATGCTGAAAGTTGCTTCTCTAGCAGCCACATCCTACAATGCCAGTGTGCCATGGTTATTCTGTGAGCTAATCCCCATGGTGTAGCTACTCCAGGCCACACTATTTACCTTCTATGTTCCCATAACTAAAGAACTAGAAGAACGTGGTTCTCCCCGAAGGCACAAGACGAGGAAGCTGTGTGGCCCAAATCTCCCCACCGGACATGAGCCAGTGAATCAAATAAGTGGAAGGTAAATGGGATATTTCTGAATGTGGCAATTCTCCTTATACTTGAAATAAATACATTGACATTTTCATCATCATTTGTAATAATAAGAGCTCATGCTTTGCACCCAAATCACATGTAACTTTGCAACATTTTACCTTGAGCATTGTGCAGTATTTTCATTTTACACATAGATAACTGAAGCCAGAGTGACGTAAGAAGCTTGCCCTGGGCCACACAGCCAGGAAGTGTGGAGAGGAATGAGAAGCCTGGGTCTCCTCACTGGAAAGGTCTCCTTAAGCTCTCTGAGTGCATCACACAAAGCAACAAAGTGTGAACACGCATCACAGTTACCTACTGGAGCAAGAGAGGCACAGCTAGAACTGGTAGTTCTTAGCATAGGAAATGAGGTGAAGGCACTCAGAAGACTTCCCAGCACTACAGAATGCACAAGAGATTCAGTGTAGTGTGCCAGCCTGGTCTCTGATAGTAAACATCTGCTCTTCTTTGCCTAGTATAACCCTGGGGTCATAGCCATCACTCTGTTGTGGTCCTTTGAGATAGCATCTTGCTGCATTGTCAAACTGGTCTTGAACTTATGAGGTCAAATGGTCCTCCTGTTCAGCATCTTGAGTAGCTTAATAGTTTGTTTGAGAGGGAAAAAGGAGGTTTTTAAAAACTCATGCCTATACTCTAATGAATATTCAAAAAATAAACTATCCATCTAAATGGTTTAAAATAAAAACAGATGCTCAAATCTCAGCTGAAATGGCTAATGTGAGCAGAGACTCATGGAAGTCCAAAGTTTTATCAAGTCACTTCCCTAACCCCACCAGCCTAGATCAGACCCCACACTGCCCCTAGGTTGCTTTCTACTACTATGACAAAATACCATGTCACAAACCCACTTAGGAAGGAAGGAGTTTCTTTCAGCTTACAGGTGGCAGTGCTTCACTGAGGGAAGTCAGAGCAGGAGCTCAGGCAGAGACCTGGAGTCGGAGACTAAGGCAGGGCCATGGGAAAGGGTAGCTTAGGCATGAGCCATAGTGAGCTGGCCCCTCCTAAATTAATCATCGATCAAGAAAATGCCTCACAGACTTCCTTACAGGCCAATTTTATGGAGGGATTTCTTTCATTGAGGTTCTCTCTTCCCAGAGACTTGTGTCAAGTGGACAAACAAAGCAAACCAAACAAACAAACAAAACACAAACTAACCAGCACGTGTGCCAATGGAATTTAACCCCACCCCTAGCCACAGGGTTCTCCATCCACCCCCCTCAGCCTTTTTCTATCTCTGTTTCTTAGTTTTCACATTTGTAAAACTGGAAAATAATACCTAAGCAAAATTTAACCAATAAATAAAACCAAATGTGTAGATAATCAAAGTTGCAATTCATAGTCTTAAAAAGCCAGTTGAGAAATATTTCTTTCTTTAGAAAAAAAAAGAGCTAGAAAGATGGCTCAGTAGGTAAAGGAGCTTTCCACCAAGCCTGGTTACCTGGCTCCAATCCCCGGCCCATATGAGAGAAGGAGAGAGCCAACTCCAGCAAGTCTCCCTGTAATCTAACCCTCTCACACATTACAGATAAGGAGATAGACACAGAGATACGTAGAGATAGAGATAGAGATAAATATGTGATAGATAGATAGATAGATAGATAGATAGATAGATAGATAGATAGATAGAGGTGTCATATAAATAGATATAGTAGATAGATAAGTAGATGATAGATGTAATACGTAGATGATATATAGATAATTATAATTAGATGATAGATATTATTAGATAGATAGAGGTGATAGATAAATAGATATAATAGATGATAAATATAGTAGACAGAGAGAGATAGAGAGATGATAAATAGAGAAAGATAGTAGATATAGACAGATAGATAGAGGTGATAGATAAATAGATATAATAGATGGTAGATATAGTAGACAGATAGATAGTTGATAGAAAAATAGTAGAGATAGATAGATAGATAGATAGATAGATAGAGGTGATAGATGTTATAGTAGATAAAGGTAGGTAGTAGATAGATAGATGATAGGTGTAGGTGATAGGTGGTAAATAAGCAGTTGATAGATAGATAGATAGATAGATAGATAGATAGATAGATAGAGTAGATAAGTATATAGAGATAAATATAATATGATGGATGATAGATGATAGACATAAATAGAGATAGAGGTAGATAGATAACAATAGTAGAGACAAATATGATAGATAGATAGATAGATAGATAGATAGATAGATAGATAGATAGATAGGTAGATAGATAGATAGATAAATGTATAAAAAGTTAGAGTGATTTAATGAAGGAGGCTACCTGGAAAGAAGTAATTGCTTGATGGACTGACAAAATGATTCATGGCCTATTTCTCAGTTTTCCATCTTAAATACTGGAGAAATACTTCCTATGTCTTTGGGCTACTAAGACAGCAACACAAGAAACATTAACTTGTTGTGTATGGCATTGTGTGATTCATCAAGATAAGCCAGTTTATGGTAAGGACTTGGCATTAAAATGTCACCAGTTGCTTCAGTTTCACAGTTGCCAGGGACCTGTGTGCTCTATGGATGTAGGAACAGATCTCTGATGGAGAGTTGACCCTGCTTCTGCCTTCCAAGTGTTGGGATTAATGGTATGCATTGCTTGGCCTGTGAATTGGGACTTTGAAAAGAATATTCCAAACTTAATTAGTAGCAGCTAATCCACAATTGTGTTAATTTGCATCTATAAGAACCTAGGATGGATTAGCTCTCTGTGTCAGTAACTGTGTTGCTAGAAAGAGAAACTAAAGTCTAGAAATGTCGTTGGTTTCACAGAAGAGAAAACATCTTACTCCCACTTCACACAAAGTATTCAGAGAGAAGGCAAACTGACTAACATGCTAAAGCTTTTTTTTCCCACTCCAAGAGATGAACACCCAGCACCTGGAGACAGTACCCTTGACGCTGGTCAGACTCAAGCAAGCATGTTGTTGGCATCCATAGCCTTTCTTTTCTGTTCCCCGTGTCTAGAAAGACAATTTCAATTCATGCACACTTTTGATGATTTGATGTCTTTTGATCTCTGCCCTGCTTTTCCAAGATCTCACAGAACTACTTCCAAGAGATACAAATGACCACCTCCTCTCCCTCCTTCTCCCTCCCCGCTCCTCCTCCTACTTCTCTTCATCTCTTTCTCCACCTCTTCCTTTTCCTTTTCCTCCTCCCCTTCTCTTCCTTCTCCTCCTTGTTTCTCATGTAGTAAATGGAGACTCAAGAGTTCTGGTGTCTACAGCCTTCTCTGCGCCTACCTAATACTCAAGAATATCAGAACCTCTCTGAACTTCCTTTTCCTTATTGACAAACATTGGTCCAAGTCTATCAGGCACTCCTACAGATTTATTTTATGTGTAAGAGCGCTTGCCTACAGTATGTACGTGCACCACATGTATTTCTAGTTCCACAGAAGCCTGAAGAAGGTATAGGATATACTGGAACTGGACTTACAGATGACTGCAACCCACTATGTGGGTGCTGAGAATTGAACCTGGCTCCTCTACAGGAGCAACAAGTGTTTTTAACCACTGAGCCACCTCTCCAGCCCCCTAATTCATTTCTATTGTTGTTTGTGGGGCAAAGGCAAGAGATAAGCAGGCACAAGATTGTAAAGACCGTAGTTCTTTAGCACAAAGAAAACATTGGATAGGCTAACATGTTGTCCTCTGAGGGTCCTGTTCTGAGCTCTAGTAATTTAATTATCTGGATTTGTACATGGGAGTGGGATCTAGGGTGAACTTCAGCAAAGCCCCCCCCCCACACACACTAAACAAACAAATAAATATATTTTTTTAGAAAGGAAAGGAACACTGAGAGTTGAAGACTCTGTCTTGTCCCTGTTTCCACCTCTTCTTCACTAATGGTTCAAAGTCAGTGAAGGGCAGCAGGTACTGAAAACTTGTGAGTGGGCCAAAAGCTACTGTGAGGTCCATGCCCTGATGCCAGGGAAGGAGGAGGATCACGGGAGGCCAGGAGGTTAAAGAGATTTTTGGGAGTTCACAGTCAGACAAGACACACTTTATTCATTCAGTCCAAACACAGGCAAACACTGGTACACGCAGACAGGTAGCACACAGCTGCAAGTCAGTAGGCACACAACCCTACAGACAGTCACACAAACAGGCTGATGAAAGCAAAGGCAAACACTCTTAATTCAAGGGCATATTTATAAAGGATCACACAAAACGTGGTACTCTACCAAAAACAGTTGTATAGCAGACTACGTTACTCTACCTTTGAGAGCCCAGGACATCCAGTATCAGCTATTTTATGTTGACTCATGGCCCCCACTCACCCCAGCACACAGTGTCCAGCTGTTTTTCTGACTCCTACAAGATAGCCATAGCAGTGACACTGTGTGTAAATATAAACTGGCCCTCGTGATCTTCCACTGTGTCCTGTATATGTTCAGTGAAAATGTGTTCGTTCCTTATGTAAGTGGCTGCCTCTGGGACATCTTTAGTTTTTAGTGCTAACATAATGTGAAAACACAAATCTGGGATCTCTCTCAGAACAGTCACCTAAAAGGAAGCCCTGTCTCCCCAGAATGACTAATCTGTTGAAGTTAAGATGAGTTAAGTGTCTGGGTCAAGGGAACTGAACCTGATGAGTCTATTAAAAACAAATAACAACAAAATCATAAAGTATTCCTGAAAGGCTCCTTTTTGAGATTTTTAAAATTTATTTTAAATTTCTGTGTGTGTATGTCTTTGTGTAAGTATGTGCAAGGGCGTGTAGATTACCACACAAGCCAGAGAAGCTGGATCCCCCAGGAGCTGGAGTTATAGGTGGTTGTGAATCACATGACACAGTTGCTGGGAATTGAACTTGTCTCCCCTAGGGGAGCAGTACATGATCTTAACTGAAGAGACATCTCTCCATCCCCCTAAAGAAGTGTTTAGCAACTTGATTTAGGATGGCCAACAGCCACATTTAGCCTTGTCGGCAACCTGCCAATAAATATACCACACCATCATACTGCAAATGAAGACAGCACCATTTGATGTTTGAAATGAGGATTACATGGTAGAGAGAGTTCAGTTCTTCCCACATTTAGGAATTGTCTCAGTTAGGATTTCTTAGTTAGGATGTGATAAAACACCATGATCAAAAGCAACTTGGGAAAGAAAAAATTTATTTCACTTTACAATTTATAGTTCATTATCCAGGGAAATTGGAGCAGGAACTCAAGGCAGAAAGTTGGGGGCAGGAACTAAGGCAGAAGCTGTGAAGGAAGGCTGGTTACTGGCTTTTTCCTGTGGCTTGCTGAGTCTGCTTTCAGATGTTACCCTGTACTATGTGACAAGGGCAGCAGGAGCCAGAGTGACTGCACATGGCACCCACTGCCAGGAGGCAGAGAGTTATGGATGCTTGCATTCAACTTGCTTTCTCCTTTTGATTGGGTTCAAGGCCCCAGCTCACGGAATGGTGACCCACATTTAGGGTGGGATTTCCCACCTAGTTAATCTAATCTGGAAAATGGCAGACACACCCAGAGGCTTGTCTCTTTGATGTTGTGGATCCTGTCATGTAAACAATATTAACTATCCTAACTGACAGGGGTGGGTTGAGGGGACAGAACTCTGATGCTGACAAGGCTATGAGCTTGAAGAACGTTGGATGGATCCATCCCTAAGGATTGATGTGCCAAGGACGCTTGGGAAGGAAGAAGCAGTAGAGGAGTGCTCACCTCTTTCCCATGAAAAGTTGCAGATTTATGTAGTTACAATCCAGAAGACAGGAAAGACTAGAAGGTAGTCATGAGAAACAGCTAAGGAATTCTATCACAAAAGCTCTCTTTTATAACAAAGGACACACCTTTAGAAACAATCTTTCTCTCTCTCTCTCTCTCTCTCTCTCTCTCTCTCTCTCCTGCTGCTGCTCTCTGTTGTTCTGTCTCTGTCTCTCTGTCTCTCTCTGTCTATGTCTCTGTCTGTCTCTCTGTCTGTCTCTGTCTCTGTCTCTCTCCCTCTGTCTCTGTCTCTCTCTCTCTCTCTCTCTCTCTCTCTCTCTCTCTGTGTGTGTGTGTGTGTGTGTATGTGTGTGTTAGTGGAAGAGTTGGTTCTCAGTCACTGAAACTAAGTGTAAATTTCTGCAATCAGGTATTTCTCCTAACTTTCAAAATACTATTCAAGAGGTTATTTTATTTTCAAGAGATTTATGAAATATACTCAAATAATTCAGGTCTGTTCATTTAAAAGTTAAGGTGAACATAAAGCTTCATTTTCTACTGTTTTCAAATGGAGAAGGTGCTTTTCCTCAAATACTTTAAAATATCCCTTTTAACAGTACCATGAGAAGACTTTTATTTGCCTCAGGAGCTGTGCTCTTGAAATATAAATCACATTTTTTAAGAATTCAAATTGAATAGTGATAATGCCTGAGTCCCCATTATGTAAAGAAATCAGTATGTGTGTTAAGAGCAGAGGATACATAGATCATACCCTGTTTCCAATAAAAGCAAAATTGAGTAGCAAGAGAATTCACAAGTGGCTGAAAAGTCAGCAGACAGGAGAGGCTGAACAGTAAGCAATCGCAGTGTGAGGAAGAGGTGGCAGGCGTTGATTTCTAGTCAGATTGTTACATGTATCCACTTCCTCCCTGGGAAATTTCTTCTATTGTGCTTCTCCTGCTGCTATGGGCTCCCCGACCCCCACCCCACCCCGGCCTCAGTTATCATCAGAGCCTCACTTGATGATGTCCCCTTCTCCCCTCTCTCTGGAAGTCTGGGGGAACCATCTTACATGCACATGCCTACTTCTTAACTCAAGAATTAGCGCTGCACTTTGGGACTGTTTGGGAAGCCTCAAATCTATCCAGGTAAACTGTGATTAATTTTGCTTACCAGTTTGAAGGGCCCACAGCTGCCTTCACAGCTAAATGAGGATTTACAGAGATGCTGGCCTCCCTGGTGGCAGAGACCATTTCCAAAACTGCAGGAGTTATGAGCTCCAGAAATGTAGGTGCTTTGCCCAAGGAGGATAGAATTAGCCTGAAAACATTGAGCCATGCCCCTCTGTGACTTCCACAAAATGTAGATTCAGGAGGAAATCATGGATTATAAATTAAGTTGAAGACTTTATTTTTTTTTATTTCTTTTGCTTTCTTCCAGCTCTTATTTGAAGAGATTTGTGGGTTTTATTTAGTTATTTGTCTTTTTTACATGCACAGCTGTGGAGTCTCTTAGGGAGTTTCTTGTTCTTTTTAATTTCTGCATATCAGCCAAAATCCAAGATCCAAGCACTGTACATGGTCTGAGAGGCCCACAGATGATCTAAGTAGATTTACCAAAGGACAGGAGCTTAGGAACTGATTAAGCTCGGAGGCAGGCTGCGGACAGCTAGGCTGCTCCTGGTAGCATGTTGAGGGAGAAGTCAGAGCAGGTGCAGATGGAAGGCTCTGCTTGCAATTGGTTTTCTTATTCCTATTTGTTTAATCCTCATGGTGGCTCTAACCATTTGTAGACACTTGGTGAAGTTAGTGGACCTCCAGTCATCTCTGCTACACTGTTATATAAAAGAAAGTCAGGAGGCCAATTTCAGATTAAATTCTGATTTTCCTATTACTAACTTTATGTTCTTGTCCAAATGATTTTGCCTTTACTTCTTTCTTTGTGAACTTTGTCTAAATAAGCTGTATAACTTATTGTTTTTAATAGTAATGCTGAAAGAAAGCCAGCTTGCTGCTGGCTGGTCACTATTATGAGCATGTCTGTGTTCGACTGCTTGAATCTCTACAAGCCATTAGGATGCAGTTGCCATATTACATTTAATGTGTACAAAAATGGAAGCCCAGGAGTTAGAGAACACGTCTAGTGTCACATCGCTTGTAGCTGAATTAGGGTTTAACTAGAAGGATCCCCTCCTGGCCTGCACAACTCTCAGAGAACAAGAGACCCGGTAATGGCATTTGGCCTTGAGAAGGCTATGCTGACTCCATGACAGGTTTCAGATTAGCAGTTAGGGAGACGAGGCCTAAATCTCTGACTCTACGAACTGGGCGATTACAAGAAGTCCAGGCCTCAGAAGCTGGCCAGCCACCTGGCCTGAGGCAAGGACAATGGGTCAGCAGCAGTTTCCAGACTTCCTCAGTAGCCGTCTCCCGACCTCCCCAGCAAGTTTCCAGCCCTTACATTCCAGTAATGTGAGTAGAGATGGACCAAACATATTAACATAGAGGTCACCTACCCCAGAATTCCCTAATGGGCTTTAAATCAAGCACCCTTGGTAACGGGGAAACCCGAGCCTGCTGGACTTCTGCAGAGTAAAACACTTTTTGCGTTTACAAAGGGATAAAGAGTCCAGGGTGTCATTCTTCAGAGAATCATGGATCCTTCCACTGCCGAATGTGACAGCCTGAGTTCAGGATCCCACATGGTGGAAGGAGAGTATCAACTCCCACAAGATTTCCTCTGACTTCTACATGAGTGCTTCAGCACACACTAAAATATAATAAAATTAAAATTTTATGAGGGAAAAAATAAAGAAGATTATATTTATATATTGTATCTCAGTAGGCCTCACAAAAATGTAATGTATGTGCAGTTCGTGTGTGTGTGTGTGTGTGTGTGTGTGTGTGTGTGTTAGCTCCAAGCTCAAGAAATCTTCCCTGGGACCATATAGACAGATGTTTACTTTGACCAGTGGGGATGGGGGCTTACTAGTTTGGGGCTAGGGAGCATGGATTTCTATGTGATAGCTGGGATGGGATGTAAACCTACAGAGTTTCTAAATCCGAGTCCTGGGTTTTGGCACCAATGATGTGTTTATAAAAAGATAAAGAGAGAAGTAGTATGTTCTGTGGAGGTGTGAAGGGGTATTGGGGAAGGAGGTGTCTCAGAGGGCCCATGCCAAGGTATCCCTTCACCCTGAGGGACAAATCACAAGATGGTACAGTAAAGAACAGAGTTTATTCAGGGTATGGGGAGGGGAGTCAAGAGGGTAGTGGAGGCAGAGAAAGGGAGAGAGAGAGAGTAGAGGAGGAGAGGCTGGCCATGAGCATGTGGAGAAAGGAGGGAAGGGAATGGGGAAGGGGTGAGGGGACACAGCAGGAGCAAGAAGGGAAGAGCAAGAGAGCAGGAAAGAGAGGGAGGAGGGGGCAAGCAGCCCCTTTTATAGTGAGTCAGGCCTACCTGGCTATTGCCAGGTAACTGTGGGATGGAGTGTAGACAGAATGCTAACACGTGTAAGTGCCCGAGGGGACAAAAAACTATCAGATTGCCTTGGAGCTAGAGTTACAGACTGTGGTCAGCCACTTGATATAAATGCTGGGAAATGAATTCAGATCCTCTAGAAGGGCAGAGGAGACTCATAACTTCTGAACCATCTCTCTAGCTACCCAAAATGTAAATATTTTAATATTATGCTTTTATAAACAAAGAATACATAGTCCTTATCTTCAAAATCTCACCCTAGCCTTCATGCATACTCCTTCCCAGACTAGTCGGCACCCCTCCTCTCTCTCTCTCTCTCTCTCCTTCTCCCCTACTCCATGTGTGAGTGTCCGTGTGTGTGTGAGTGTGTGTGTGTTTCTTTACTCCCTTTTCCTCCTCCTCTCCCTGTCCCCTCTCTTTCTCTTTCTTCCTCTCATTCTTTCCTTCATATTGAAGGTTAAGCCCAAGGCTTTATACACGTTAGGCAAGTGCTCTAACACAAAGCTATCCCCTACCCTTGTGTGTTTGTTTATAAAATGGGATCTCACTAAAATTTTCAGTGACCTTGAACTTGTAATGATTCTTCAGCCTCCCCTGTGCTTGAATGGCCACTGTGGCTGGTCCTTGGTATTCTTTATACCATCCCTCTGATTACAGTACCTGCTGTGTTTTCCTGAGTGTCCGGATGAGCTTCCTCAATAAGAAACATGGTACTCTTCGTGCTTGGAAAATCAGTTCCATTTCCCACCTTTATCACAACTCATCCCTGGCTTCCACTTAGTGTCTTCCTTTGTGTTGACTCTTCCTGGGGTTGCTTAGCAAGCCCAGATCTCTCTTGCTGTTGCACTTAACAATAACTTCTTTTATAGTCATAAAAACAAAATAGCTCTTGCATACGTATATCTTTTCCCCTTGCCCAGCACCTTCCACCAGCCCTAGCTCAGATGCCATTGTGTTTCATCTCTTAGGAAGCATCTGGTCTCCTTAAAGAACTCTTTGCCCTTTGTTTTCATAGTATTTGTTCATCTAGCTTCTCTCCATTTCCTCCTTGTCCTCACAGATCCTCCTGGAAGCACAAGGCTCTGTTTGGCCTGCCACTCAGTGCTGTGTGAGCCACCTTATTTATTATCTTCTTCCTGTGACCAAGCTTCAAAATCCCTCAAGTTTCCTTTCCTTCTTGATTGTCACATCTATCATGCAGCTGACTTCTGAATACTCAATCTAAACTGGTTTACTATGATAACTGTGCACTCCTCACATTCCCCCAAACATGCTGCTGTATGTCCTACCCCCTTAACAGACAGCTGTGTAATTTCCTGGGGGTAGAAACCTAGATATTTCATCCTACTCTATGAGTTCTTTAAGGCAAGAGTGGGTCCACTGTATGTCCAGCATCCAGGGCAAAGCTTAACATTCACAGGGACTCAACTCATATTTAAGGAATGAGTCAGGGGGCTGGTGAGATGGCTTAGTGGTTAAGAGCACCAACTGCTCTTCTGAAGGTCCTGAGTTCAAATTCCAGCAACCACATGGTGGCTCACAACCAACCGTAATGAGATCTGATGCCCTGTTCTGGAGTGTCTGAAGACAGCTACAATGTACTTACATGTAATAAATAAATAAATCTTTTTAAAAAAATAGGAATGAGTCCATTACTTTGTACTCAATATATCAATATGTTTTTTTCAGTATTCAGATCTAGGACCAGTATATACTGGGAAAATACTCAGTGACCTAGCTATACCTCCAGGCTTAAGTAATTTTTAGGCCACTATTATTTAACTGCTATTAAAATAAACAAACTGATAGATTAACTATTAATTCCTTATCTCCCAGCCAAAAAAAAATTTTTCTGCTATTGGTTAAAATCACCATATTTATATTGCAAAGATAACTATGAACACACTCTTGTTATCTTTGTAGCCTTCAGAAATCTTAACCATGATCTTGATTACTCAATCACTCAAGTATATTGAGTTTTGATTGAACTTAGGAAGTTTATTTGCTAGTAGTATGTAAATTATGTAAAATCTGACTGTTGACTATGTGTAGCACTGTATATGATCATTGGAGGATGTGGCAACTTGGGGTTTTAATAGCCTCTGAAATCATCCCCAACACTATTATCTAATGACCAGTCAATGAGTCTATTGATAGGATTTATACACCAAAACTGGAGATCCTACAGGAAAAGGGGGGGGGGGGAGAGATAAGAGAAGAAACAACACAGAATCTGCACAGTGAAAGTAGAGAAAGTCATGAGTTGATCTAGCTTGTGGCAGGCCCTGTGATGGCATGCGGAACAGAGAGAGCCATCATTATGTCTCTGGCTGATGGATTTCTGCTAGGGCCATCACAGGACCTAGACTCAATTCAGCCAGTGTTTCTTTAGCTTCTACTGTGTGCTAAGAGCTGCTCTGGAAAATATCCTGAAAAATCTTAGTGTATGTGGCTTTATTTGCCTTCCAGAAAGGGATTGTCACCTATCTGAGGCCTGGCAGAATCTTGAAAAACAAAAATTGTGTGTGCTCTACACAACTTTTGCTGAGCTCTGATGGCTTCAACTCTTAGAATTGGGAAGTGATGTCAGAAACAAACGGTACCAAGTTCAGAGCTGCCTGCTCTCCCAAATGTACACTAAAATAAATAAATAATAAATAAACAAACAAACAAAATAAGTAAGTAAAGAAAAAAATAAAAAACCTTTTCTAATTTTTTTTTTTACTGGCACCAACTATGTTAAATATGATAAACAGGAGTCGGCAGCGAGGCACGAGACAGCCTATCAATAATGCAGTTGTTTTTCACAAAGCACTCCATTACATGTGTCATTTGGAAGTGAAAGGCACATTTTTGTGTGACATATAGAACAAATAGCTCCAGACAGATGAGGCACCTGGTGAGCGATGCCTTCAGCTGGGTGCCTTCAGGTCCCCTTTATCTTACAGGCAGTTTCTCTTCTTTTATAAAATTCAAACTTTACATCCTAACAAACTTACAAGGATGTCTAATGGTTAAGAAGGTCCCAGGAGATCATTTGAAGGTCACAACAGGCTTTGTCCACTGTAAGGTTTTAGGGACTATGAACTTGTCTTTTCCTTGGCTAAGAGCCACACAGCAGAAACCAAGGCCACACATTTCCAGGTGATGTGAGCAATCCAACTTCACCCAACTCCCAATCAGAAGGTAAACATTTCCTAAACATTGATCTCAGTTCTGAACCCACTGAAGTTTGGAGATACCTATTGACCTGAACAGCAGAAACACCTGAAGCCCCGAGGCAGAGTCCCTCTCTGAAGAAGAAAAACAGCAGGAATATTTCACATGTAAGGAATTTTTCAGGGTACATATCAGTTTTCCAGGCCCACGGGAGAGTTCACATTTACCTCCAGTTTGTCCTTTGAGTTCCATTTGGAGGAAGGACGTCAACAAAATTATAAAAATTACAAACTTGCTTACCTGACAATAGCCACATCAAACTATGAAAGGCAATGAGATTCGATTGCTGGGAACTGGACCACAAGATAACAAAGGTAACAACCAACAATAACTACCACCAATACCAACTAGTAAGTGCTTACTGTGCTCAGATGCTGCCCCCAGAATTTCTTCTAGATTATGAAGTTTTTCATCACACCACCCTTAGCTCCCACTCTATTTTACAGAAGAGGAAGTGGAGATCTCAAGAAGTGTCCATCAAGATTATGCAACTAGTAACTGGTTGAACTATGAATCTGAACACCTGCTTTTTTATTTGGGATTTAAATATTGGACCATCTTAGGCACCAAATTTCACAGCAATCTGGGCAGAAAATAAGAGCGTGTATCTGCCCACTCTCACACAAGATCCTGCACATGAGAGATACGTCTGTAATAGTCAGTAAATTTCAACAGTAAATTACCCCTTCTGGTCCACAGCTGTCATGGAATTCACCCTTAGAGATACATATTGTATGGGTTTTGATAAATGTACTATGACATGTGGCTACCATTACACAACCATACTAAATAATATCATCAGCCAAAAATACCTTCTGTGTTTCCTGTCCAACCCTCTCTTCCCTTTAATGTTGGGTACACACTGATCTTTTCCCTGCTTAGTTTAGACTTGTCCAGAAGTCATAGGGTTAGAAACATACAGCTGTGGCCTTTTTTCCAGATTGAGGTCTTTTGCTCAGCATTAGACATTTAAGTTTTCCCCATGCTTCTTTTATGACAGCACTGAGTCTTACTGATTTCTAGTGCTGAATAATATTCCATTGTTTTGATGTACCAGCACTTATTTATCTTTTCACTTACTTAAGTACATCATAGTTCCAATTTTGGGCAATTTGACGTAGTATAGACATCCTGAGTGGGTGCATGTCTATTTGGATAAATATTAGGGAATAATGCTGGGTTATATGATAAGAATTTGGAGGCTGGGGACATGGCTCAGTCAGTAAAGTCTCCACTACATGGGCATTAGGATTTGAATTTAGATCCCCAATAAGACCACATAAAAGCTGGGCTACCCTCATCTTGTAACCCTAGCAAACAGACAAATCCCTGGAACTTATTGCTCAGTCAGTATAGCCAGTAAGTCAGTCCCAGGTTGAGTAAGTGTCCATGTCCCAAAAAACAAGGTGGAGAACAATCAAGTAAAACGAGTTTGCATCAACCTACAGCTCCCAGATATGAGCATGCATATATGCACCACAGTTATATGTAACCCTCTCATCTCTCTCTCTCTTCCTCAACTCTCTTACACACACACACACACACACACACACACATACACACACACA
>JADRCD010238628.1:23465-34591 GCA_019843815.1 Montemys delectorum
ACACACACACACACACACACACACACACACACACAGTTTCTTTAGTAAAAAATTGCCCAAAGGTCTTCCAATACAGCATTTCTATTCCTATTTGTCAAATGAATGCATCCTTGTTGCTTTGTATCCTCTCCGGCATCTGACTTGGACAATTTTAATAGGGGTACAATTGTATCTCATTATTGGTCTAATTTAGCAATTTGTGAATGTTAAGCATTTTTGCATATCCATATTTGCAATAGCTGTGTCTTCTCTGGTAAAGTCTCTCTGTTCAAAACCTTTGGCTGTCTTTAAATTGGGCTCATTAAATTTTCTCTGTATGTTTTGAAGAACTCTTTTTAAATAGTATTTTCTATTAACCTGTGCCTTGCCTTCTTATACTTTTGACAGTATCCTTTACACACTAAAAGTTTCTAAGTTTATGAAGTTCAACTTATCTGTTATTTTTTCACCTTTGGTATTGTAAGTAAATGCCATTGCTAAACAGGTCATCTAGATTTTTCTCCTGTATCATGTTTTAGAAGTGGTCATCTTTAATGTGAGTTCTTCTTAGTTTGCTGGGTGAATTAATCCAATACAGAATATGAAAGAAGAATTTAATAAATAGAAACATTGAAGAAAAAATAAAACTGAAATACTGGAAATGGAAACCACAATGAATCAAATAAAAAAAAAAAAAAAAAAAAAAAAAAACCTCCATAGAAAAGCTCAGCAAAGAATGGAGCAAGGAGAAGCCAGAATGTTAGAGTTTAAAAACAAGGTAGAGGAATCGGGACACTCAGAAAAGGACAAAGATAAATTAATAAGGAAGTATAATTGGTATTTTCAAGATGTAAGTGACACTATGGAAAGACCAAATTAAGAACCATGGCCATGGAAGAATTTCATTTGAAATGCATTTTCAATAAAATCATAGCAAAAATAAAAATTCTCAAAAATAGGGACACAGATACCAATCTAGATACAGGAGGCATTTGGGACCAAAGTATACTTGAAAATAATCTCCCTACACCATAACATAATCAAACTGCCTAGTATACACAATAAAGAAAGCATGTTAGAAGCACTAAGAGGGAGACATCGAATCACATATGAAGACAACAATTCCAGCAGTCAACTCAAGTGCCAACAGAGCTTGAAATGGCATATTGAAGTTCTGAAAGACAACTGCTAGCAAAGATAACCAGAGAAACTATCAGTCATGACTTTAAGATGAAAGAAAACTTCCCAGAGCACAACCCAACCAAAGGAATTCATGACCGCAAGCCCAGATCTACAGAAGATGCTTGAAGTGTCCTTTTGAACTGATGAGGAAGATAAAGACACCCACAATGCTGTGGGAAAGAAGAGGATGTGCTAGGATAACAGCTAAGCCAGAGAGGACCAGGGAAATACCAAGCATACAAAACCAACAGAAGGGCAAGAATGAGCATACAACTTTCAATACTAAATCCAAAGTCTCTAATCAAGACTAGCAGGCTGCATTGCAAAACAGCACTTACTAGTTGTCTCCAAGAACTATACCTCGCCAACAAGGACAGAGAAAATCTTATGGTGAGACAATGGAAAGAGGTATATTAAACAGTGGAACTAGGAAATAGGTGGGGGGTCACTGAATGACTGACAAAATAGATTTCAAAACAAAATTAGGCAGAAGAGTTAAACTAGACACTTCATACTGATTAGGGCAACAATCCCTCAAGAGCACTTTACAATCCTAAACATATATGCACCAAACATGGTGCACTCAACTCTATAAAACCAACAGTACTCAATGGTAAGACACATACTAACCCTAGGATAATTATATTAAATGACTTTAATATCTCACTCTTACCAATTGACAGGTCATTCCAGTAAAAAACAGAGAAACATCTAATTAAATAATATCATTGATGATATTGACAGACAACTACAGAATATTCCATAAAACACTACAAGATACACATTCACATCAGTAATCTACAGAACTTTCTCTGAAATAGATCATATGATAGGACAGAAAGAGAATCTTAACAAATATGAAAAAATTGAAATGAGTTATTATATACTATATGATTCATATAAGTATATACTATACTTATATGAATGGAATACAGCTCTAGAACGTACACAAAATCATGGAGCTTGAAGAATACACTTCTGAATAATGAATAATTTCATTAAAGAAATCAAGAAAGAAATTTTTAAAAATTTCCAGCCGGGCAGTGGTGGCACATGCCTTTAAAACCAACACTTGGGAGGCAGAGGCAGGCAGATTTCTGAGTTCGAGGCCAGCCTGGTCTACAGAGTGAGTTCCAGGACAGCCAGGGCTACACAGAGAAATCCTGTCTTGAAACCTCCCCCCAACAAAAAAAAAAATTTCTAGGACCATTTGATGAAAACAAAAATACAACACACTCAATTCAAATCTATAGGATATAATGAAGCCAGTCTCAACATGGAACCTTATAGCTGATAAATGTGTACATTAAGAAGTCACAGACATAGCAAATAAACAACTTAAATATGTACATTAGGGTCTTAGAAAAAGAAAAAAAGAAGCCAAATTCAAAGTCATTTGACACAAATAATTAAGAATAGGACAGAAATTATTGAATTTTTTAAAAAATTAAATCAGTGATACAAAACTTTGGGTTCTTGAAAAGATAAACATGATTAGCAAACTAACCAAAAGAAAAAACACAGATTAATAAAATAAATGGGAGAGAGGGTGGGGTGGCAGGCATAGGGAGGGGGGAGGCAAAAGAAGTTTGTTCTTGTTGTTTTTGTTTGTTTGTTTGTTTGTTTTTTGGAGGGAAAACTGGGAAAGGGAAAATTTACATGTAAATAAAGAAAATATCTAAAAAAAAAATCCAAAAAAAAATATTTCCTAAGTACGCATATTACTTTGAATCACCAAGACCTTGTTAGCAGTTCCTAGGCCTAATAAACTGTGTTATCTTTTGTCTTGAAAAAAAAATAAAATAAAATAAAATAAATGGAAAGGAGCCATTATGACAGAAACCAGTGCAATTCATAAAATCATTAGTACACACTCTAAAAACATACATCATATTAAATTGAAAAAAATCTAAAAAAAACATATGAATTTATAGATGTCTATAACCTAAAAACCTAAACCAGTAAGTGATAAGCCATTTCAGCATACTTAAAACAAGCAATGAGAATGAGCAGTCGTATAACACCTCCAGACTGAAGAATCCTAGTTCAGATGAATTCATTGCTGAATTCTACCAAACCGTCAAAGAAGAACTAATTCCAGTACTTCTCAGATTATTACATAAAATAAGAAAAGATAAAACATTACTAAACTCCTTTTACAAAGACAATATTACCCTGTGAAAACCATATACCAACACAACAACAAAAAAGAAAATTATAGACCAATCTCCCTGAACATAATTACAAAAAAAAATCTCAATAAAAATTTACAAACTGAATTCCAGAGTACATCAAAGCATCGAAGAGATGGCTCAGTGGTTAAGAGAACTGTTGCTCTTGCAGAGGATCTGGGTTCTGTTCCTACCTGCATTGGTGGCTTACAACCATCCATAACTCCAGTCCTAGGGGAAAAACCTCCATCTTCTCACCTCTGCAGGAAACAACCATTTATACATACAGGAAAACACTCACACACACAAAATAAAACAAATAAACCTAAAAAAATTAAAGATACAGAAATTGTTCAATATATGCAAATCTATAAATCTAATATCTCAAATAAATGGACTCAAGGATAGAAATGGCATGATCCACTCCACAGATGCAGAAACAAAACTTTTGGAAAATAAATCTAGTATTTTCTCATGATAATCCTCTGAAAAAAATGGGAATAGAGAGAATATATATAGAGATGTATAAAAGGTGGTGTGTGACAAACCTCCAGTCAAAGGTACCCATTATATTCACCCAGTTGATGTTGTTATTGAGGTCAACCAAGTCCTTGTCAATATGCTGCCATCTGAATCTGTCTACTATATATAGGCAGTATGTCATCTCCAGCTCAAGTAGCATATTCAGCTGTCTCTGTGTAATTCTATCAGTTTTGTCTCATGTGTTAACAGCATACACATTAAGGACTCTTGTCTCCTGGGGGAACAGATCTCTATCACTATGCCTCTATTTGTCCCTGATAATTTTCTTTGTTTCAATGTCTTCTCTGTATGAAGTTAATATAAACTCACCAGCTTTCTTTTGATTGATGTTTCCTTGCTAAATAATATCTTCGAACCCTCTCTTTGTCTCAATCATCACCATACCATTGATATATTTACCTCAAGGTTTAACTGAGGATTTATTTTATAAAAGTAGATGTTTTTCTAAGGCAATAACAAAAAACTCTGCATTACACACCTCGTTGGCTTCTGCAATGTAATCTTCAAAGTCATTGCCGTAGGCAGAACAACGATCTTCCAAAGATGTTTATTCCCAGTGCCTAGGCATGTTTTCTTCTGCAACAAAAGGAACTCAACAAGTGTGATTATGTTGAAAAGCTTGAGTAGGGAAGACTGTCCTGGGTTATCAGATCACATTTATCCTTAGAGGTAGAGGACATTTCTAGGTATGCTCTTCAACTCAAAGTCACTCCTTTCTCTTTCCTGGGTTTTCTTATATTTCTTACATTTTCTGTCAATTAGTTGCTTGTTCTGCCTTTTGACCTATTACTGACTTTAACTCTTGTTTACAGAAATCTCTTGGGTTAAAGGTGTGTCCTAGGGCTGAGCCACACCACAATTACTTGTTTACAGTAAACAGAAAGCTCTTGGGTTAAGTTGTGTGCTAGGGTTGAGCCATACCAAACGAGAAACACGTCTTTCCAGTTCAAAATCTCGGGGTTCACAATGTGATCAAATATTCTGCAACAATCACACCTAGGAAGTCTCAGTGGCTGTGGTTGTCTGCAAAAGACTTACATAAGGTCAAACCAATCAGAATTCCTCATAGATGGGAGAGGGGCTCTTAGAGTCTCACCTCATGTTGAAGATGTTTGTAGTTGAAAGCCACTGGGGTAGAGTCAGCTTTCTTCAAGAAAGAGTCATATGTTAGGATTCCAAGCTTCAGTGGGTGATCCTACCCCATCAACATCAGCACAGCACAGACTAGACTAGATTGTCTGTGAAAAGTAGACAAGAAGTTAGACAGGGTATAGTAAAGGAGGTCTGGAGGAGTTAGAAAAGAGAATTGGGGGAATGATATGATCAAAATACATTGTATACATGTATGAAATTGTCAAATAATGATTTAAAAAGATAGATCAACTATTGAAGTTCAAGTGGCATGTTTAAGTGTTTGTGTCATAATCAAAGAAATAGTTATTTGATATCAAAAAACACCAAAGTATTTGAAATAAGTTCTCTATTAAGAAATTTAAAACTAAGGAAGACTTTTTTCTCTTAACCAATTAATTAGCAATGATTTTTTTATCTTGGTACCTTCCAGGGGAAAGAGACCAAAATAATTCCCACACTGGAAGAGGCAAGGGACTTGCAGATGCCATGCTAAACAGAACACCACGGTTCCATACCCTAGGGATGTGGTTCTTAGTTTTATTCAGCGCTGTGGCTCCAGAGTGCCCCCCCCCCCCAGGATGCTGAAGAAGGACAGGTGGTTCAGTGTTGGAAGAATTTCTAAGAAGTTCATGGAAATAGTCTTGATTAAACTTTCTACCTGGCCCAAATTGACTTCCTAGCTATTGACTCTCTGAAGAGCCCCATATGTGCTCACTTATCCCTAAGTGAGTAAGAATTATTATAATAATACAGTTTGGGACTTATTTTGTGCCGGAAAATGTCAATGATGTTGTGAGCATTACTTAGCACTCTGTTCTCAAACTCCCCTAAGGTAGGTCCTATCCTTATCTACACGTTCAGGTTTCCATTCCCACAGTGACTGAGCAGAAGCCCCTCTTGTTAAACCCAAGCTGTCTAACCACAGGGACTTCCTCCTTAACTTTGATTTCATACAACCATCTCGATCAGTCAGTGGAAAAATATTAATCATCCTCAAACAAACGCACACCAGAGCCCCTCTCGTCACTGTCAGCAAAGCAACCATAGCATCTTCTACAAGAACTTCTGAGTTTTATAAAATGCCTCATTCTTTCCCCAGGCATAAACATTAGGAGGGGGTTAGTTAAGAGAGAAGCAGACCTTTTCTCCACTGCGGAGCTGATTAATTTACAATTAGCAAAGGCAAAAAGGTCCTTTTCTGAAACTTATGCTTGGGGCCATACACTGAAAATCTAGTCAAATTCTGTCTCTTTGGAAGGGAAAGATGATCCATCACTAGACAAGGCCAACTTTCTAGAACTCAAACCCTCTCTCCATAGCCCAACAGAGATATCCTCTGATATGGAATTTCAGTGTGAATCCTCTGAGCCGTCTTATCTATGAAAAGAATCAAGCATACTGAGAAATGAAAATTGAAAGAATAGTACAGTGAGCAGCTATAGTCTTTCCACCCAGACTCAAGAGCCATGTACACAGTACCCAGATATTAGCATAGTTTTCCATATATGGTTATATCTACTAACCTGCTGTGACTTCATGACCCTTCATTCTTAAATAGTAGTACAGGCTCCCAGGAAAATGAACATTCCTTTAGCAGAGTACAGTAGTGTGTATTTTTAATCCAAATACTCAGAAAGCCAAAGCAGGATGATCACAAGTTCAAAGCTAGCCTGTGATTCATAGAAAGACCCTGTTACATAAAAAATGAAAACAAAAGCAAAAAAAAAAAAAAAAAAAAAGACAGCCAAGTCCCTTTATATACTCAAATAACACTAACATTTCATGATGAACAATTTCATAATTTCATATAATATTTGGTCCAAATCTCCATTTACCCATGTTATTTTTATGGCTAACTCTTTTTTTTTTCAGTACCAAGAATTCAACCCATGCTCTTGTACCTGTTAGGCAATGCCTCTATCATTGAGTTACAACTCTGGCCATATGATGGGAACATTAAAAAGAAAGAAAGAAAGAAAGATATTCTTGGGCTGGGAATACAGCACATTGGTAGAGCACTAGCTTAGCCTGATATAGGCCTAGGTTCAATTCATGGCATTGAAAAAAAAAAAAAGAATAGGTACTCAAAGCAATATATGTGCACTGCTGTTATCTGTATACTATTTCAGTCTCTTCTTCATCATACTCACTTCTCTTTCTAAATAATGATACTGACATTTGGAAGAGACTAAGATGATCTTATAGAACACTTCACGTTTCATTGGTACTTAGTTGTAAAGAAATATCGTCTAAGCCAGACTACTATCATCTTCATGAGTTCAGTTGCATCTACTTGCATAAGATCATCATAATTGGGTTTGTTGACTGTTGACCTTCCCTTGTAGGAGTGGTGGAGGTTATGGGACCCTCATCTGAGGTTCTAGCTACTTATCCAACCAGTTGTTATGTAACTCTGCCCTTATTGCACACAGCCTCAGAAAGTATTAGAAGTATATAGGCTGGGAAAATCTAGGACCTTCTGGTGAGGCTGTTTTAGGGTCACTGCTTGCATCTCTAGCCCTGGTGATTTGAGAAGTCTAAAGTTCCCCTCTAAGTCACTCTGCCTGAAGTTTTTACATTTCAGAGATGTTCTCCTTACTTATTTGGGCAGTGGAAAGGATTCATGATTTATATTTCTCCTGTTGCTCCCACTGATGGGCAAAGATCACTTACTTCCCAGACCTGAAAGCAATAGTGTGAGAGCATGGGTGCTATGTTCCTAACAGGATTGCTGATAAATACCAGGCTCCCGCTTGAGACCATCAGATAGTCAAGCCAGAGTGAGTCTAAGACTATGCTTGCAGGAGCAGAAGAGTAAAGATAACGAGATAGGAATTCTGTAAGTCTGGTTGCACTTGGCAGATCCATCTAAAGAGAAAAGAGTTTGAAGCTAAAAATTGAGACTCTCTGAATAGCGATAAGCCACAGAATGGGCCTGTATTTTTGGCCATGCATTTTTTAGAGACAAGATTATTTAACCAATTTCTAGTGTGTGGTGGCCATGCTGAAAAACAAATTTCTCATGGTGTGAGTTACTTATTTGCATGAGTTTCCAAACACTGGGCAGGCCACCTTTCTTAAGTGCCCTTGAAAGTAGAAATAAGGACACATTTGATTCACCAGATGGATGATTGGCTTTTATTACATGTAAAGAAATAAGTGTGCGTGTAAACAGAAGATGGGCCATGTGGAGAGGCTGTAGTTATGTAGGGCTGCTTGGTCTTTCATGCCATTGGGCTCTTTATACCTTTCTCTTAGGGAAAAAACAACAAAACAAAACAAAATGAAGACTCATCCTTTGAGAGAGGAGGACATTTGCTATTTACTTGAGTGAAAAATACGAGGAAGCTAAAGCTATGAGGCAGTCATTGTTCAAAGTGGAACATCAGACTGATCACTATCAATTGGCTCCCTCCTGCCTTTAAACACATACCAATGATGTTGATGAGCGATATCTCAGGTACTCCACGACGACAACCAAAAAGCTCAAATATATCCAGTGGCACCAAGAGATTTTCAAACCAAGCAGTTAAGTCTTCCAGACAAAATCTTAGCTCCTGATATCATCTCCACCATAAAACATTTTGTTTTACACAGAATCAGCTAGGCAGCAGGCATAGGGGCTCACAGAGGCTGAAGCAAAAATCACGGAACCCGAATGGGTCTCTGCTAGGTCCTTTGCGTATATGTTATGGTGGTGTACCTTGGAGCTCTTATGGGACTCCTAACTGTGGAAATGGGGCGTCTTTGGCTCTTTTGCCTGTGCTTGGGACCCTTTTCCTTCCACTGGGTTGCCTTGTCTAACCTTGATATGAGTGTTTGTGCCTGGTTTTATTGTAACTTGTTATGCTGTGTTCTGTTGAAAGCCCTGGGAGGTCTGTTCTCCCCCCCCCCCCCCCCCCCAGCAGGCAAGCAGAGGAGTGGATATAGGGGAGAGGTGAGGTGGGCTGGGGGAAACTGGGAGGGGGAGAGGGAGGGGAGGCTTTGGTCAAAATGTAATGTACGCCGAGAGAAGAATTTGTTAAAAACCATTTTGTTTTATTTTGTAGCTTGAATCTCCAAAATATGAGGAGAGCAAAAGAGAAGGTAGTGTTTGCCCAAAGGCTCACTAGGTTTGCTGCTACTGGATTTTTTCTAATAGTCAAACTGTTATAATCTAGGCCCTGGCACTTCATTCTGGCTCTTGGGAGATTAACCAACCACTTGAATGCTGATTTAGTGCTTAAAAGACTAAAGACTTTAAAAGTCATGGGCTGGTAGCTTGCAGAGTTTTAAAAATAAATCTTTCTTGCTGTCAAGCAGGAAGTGCAGCTGCATATATTTACTAAAAGGCCAAGATTTGTGGTCATCCCAAACAACTTCTACAACCCCCAAGGTAAGAGGATGCCTTCAAATTATATTCCAGTAGCCACCTTCTGATCCACCCACAAAAAAATGTTACTACATATCCTTATCACTTTAACGTGAGCCTGCATGTTCCAAGTCCTATTAGTGTAGAATGGACGCAAGAAGGTTAGTTTGTTACTAAACATGAAATTTGATTTGCAAACAACATAAAGGAAAATATTTGTTAATAGTGTTGAAGGGACAGCTTACTCTCACATAACAACAGAAAAATCTGTTACTGTCTTTGTAGATGCTGCAGGGGAAACCCACTTAAAATATAATTAAAAGTACCATCTCACATCACAGGGGCTGAAGAGAAAGACTTAACATTAATTTGCAGAACAAAACCAGTCCAAGCCTACAAACAATCTATTAGCACATTAGGCAAGGCAGGGCTCTCCCCTTCAGTTATTCCTACCTCAGGAAGCCAAGGCCCCTTGCACTCTCCCTCCAGTCTCGAGCTGGCCCCCAACCCTTTTGCACCTGGACCCTGTTTTTGTCTCTCTGTGTGTTATGAAGAGGGGTTATTTTGCCATGGAGAGAGGAGGACTTTCATGACTTCAAACATGGACATTAGATCAAGTTTTTATCTTCCTTCATAATCCTGTCTTTGATGTCACCAGACTGAAACCTCTCAGAATAAAAGGGAGAGCTGTGAAAAGAGGCCTGGTTAATTTATACATTTAAGTGCTGCTGCCCTAATTCGCCTGGGTAGCATTTTCATTGTCTTCTGCTTTGCATCCTAAAGGCAGGCTTACACCAGGCAATTATGAATGGCCCCTCTGAACAAATAATTGAAATTCACAAGTTGTGGAGTATGGGGAGACAATGTCTGGGTTGGAGGTGTGAGGTCAGATGTATTCCCTCGGGCATTATTAAAGTTGCAGGCTCTTCTCACAGAGTCCGTATTTGTCTTGCATTAGTTTTAATGGCAACTAATCAGGTAAGACTAAGTGGTCTCCGGGAGCGATTTTCACAAAGCAGTCAGGGATGCTGGGCTCTTTTGATATGTGCAACTGGCAAAGTCTCCATAAAACATTGGTGCCAACTCGGACACCCAATTTCATAACTAAGAATAGAAAATGGGTTTAATTTTGAGGGGGAAAAGGTCTATTGAACTTTTTTAAAAAAATAAAAATAAAAATTCTAAGGGTCTCTTAAATCTCAGAATTCATTTCCCCCTTTCCACATTGAGGATAATGTCATCCACACAAGAGACCCCAATGAATGTCTGAAGGCAAGCAGATTTGCACATGTGCATTCATGCCCACACCCCCTTAGCAGACTAATTATGAGCTAATTACTCCAAGCTAAATTCTGCCCTCTGCCGTGGGTGTCCAAATTAGTTAACGTGCAGCGTGTTCTCCAAGGAAAAGGGCAGGCAGGATCTACATTCACAGGAGCGTTTGTTCTAAGGGCTCTTAACCACAGAACCATCTCTCCATCCCCCTTTACTTCTGCTTTTGTTTCATGTTCATACATGATTTCATGTATCCGTATAAAGTCTAGGGACCACAAATAAGAGAAAACAGAAGTCTTTCTGAAACTTGCTTAGTTCACTTAATATCATGATCTCCACTTACATCCATTTTCCTGTAAATTATACAACTTCAATATATTATATGAATTAAAAATTCATTACACATACAAATACATTTATAAAGAGAAAAGTACATAGAGAGAAAGAGACAGAGAGAAAAATGTCTACACATACACATACACACAAACACA